>KK900472.1:29181-105844 GCA_000696445.1 Aquilaria agallochum
CAATGTGCAAAAAATACAATCATCTCGTGATTGGCTTTTTGGGCACAACACTAACACTCTGAGGATAGCCAGAAGATGGCTCCGCAGAAGGCAAAAGGCATTATGACAAACGCCACTTTCCAGTCCCTGACTAAGGAGTGCCCTAATGAAGAAGTCCTCGACGCGAGGATGAATGAGCAGGCTGCCCAGGTAAACTTCAATCCCTTAGGACTTAGAAAATTTCTGAGTTTCCTTTTCTGAGTTCTTTTTTTACCCTTATTCAGAATTTTCCTCTTTCAGCTATTGGTGTACAATGGGTACCTTCGGGACTGGGCAGCTAAACAAACCTCAATCCGAAGTCGGTCAGAGAAGATTTTGGCTAAGGCCAAAGAACTCCTTGCCGGCTCAGTCGTTAAGTTTGGCGAGCTTAATATGATAGCCAAGGAGGATCTGGCTAACCTTCAAGAGGAGGTGCTTAAGAGCCAGGGCAAGCCGATTCAAGACTTCTTGTCGAAGATGACCGACCTTGACGCGAAGGTGATATTTTTGACCTTGGTAAATGAGGTTTTCCAAAAGGAGAAGGAGGATGTCATTGCTGATCTTACAAAGGCATTTGCTCTTAACTCTGAACTCCAAGCCTAGGTCGATAGGCTGAAGAGGGAGAAAAAGAAGAAAAAGAAGAAGTTGGAAAGGGAGGTCGAGGTCCTTCAGAAAGAACTGGAGGACTTGGATGTAGAGAAGGCTAAGTCTGATCAAGCAACTAAGTCCTCTTATCAGGACGGTTTTTGCCTGGCTTGTCACCAAGTTCTGTCCAGATTCCCTGACCTTGACCTTTCCTTCTTGGTGGCCATGGACATCCCTAAAGGACCATCTTGGCAATGGTTGAGGATAGAGTTCCTCAATCTCCCTGCTAATCCACCTTCAGCTCCAAAAGTTGTTACCGGAGAGGATGATGCCGAAGGTGAGGAAACCGAAGATGCTAAGGAGCCAGCAGGTGACCAGGAACCCGAATAGGCTTCCTTTTTCTTCTTTCCCTTGTAATCTGCTCCTTGTATTTTATAATGAAGTGTTAATGAAAATTTTCTCTTCTTCAAAATTTGGCTAAGCCCATGATTAGTCTTTGAATATCATCTTTGATGCCATGTAGCATCTCCGTTGTGTGACATGGTGTGACCGGGAGGGACTTCCAGTGAGGGAGAACATCCAAAGGGGAGATTTCCCAGGGGGAACTACCTGAAAGACTCAGAAAACAGAGGTTAGGAGGTCCCCAGAGCCTTTTTCCAGGGAGGAGCCTCCGACGCCCAAGTCAGTACTTTGGAGGTGGAGAGAAAGTATTAAGGACTAGAGATTCTTGCCTGTTACATTTTCTTTTTAGGGAGGAGAAAAAAGATCCTCTATTTAGGACATTTCCCTGATATATATAGGAAGGGATGGCCCGTTTAGATTGTGACACGTGTTCGGTCGGATATAATCTGTACTTCTGGGCGTGGGGGCCTTTCACCGCCTGTAGGCTCCTCGGGCCACGGGCTAAGGTGAGCATAGCCCTGCATGACAAGACGTAGGCGGCATCGGCATGTCAGAGTGCATATAAGGGCAGCATGTAGTGTGTACGGGTGACATGTCAGAGGCTCCTTAATTGCTTCTGCCGTGCCCCCAAGGTCCCCTTGGTCGAGGTCGCCCTTCGGAGTGAGGACCCCTCTCCCAAAGTCTTGCCAGTAATTGGGGGGATTCCCCAGTACTGAAGCTCCTCGTTCAGCGGATTTTCTCCTGCCGAAGGTGGCTGGTCCTTCTCCTCGAAGGTGGTTTGGGCGCCTTTAAGAGAAAGGCAACGCACTATTTTCCCAAGGTCAGAGCTGTCATCGTCGGGGGTGCTAGCTGGCCACCGAAGTCGCATGCTCGAGACACCAAACTTCATCCTTTCCGAGGTCAGTACTGGCACTCCTTGTGGGTGACACTTGACTTCCCAAATGCGGTATCTGACCACAGTTCAAAGGCTGCAAGGGCGACAGCACTTCGGCTATCACATGCCCCCCCTCCGGAAGCCAAAGTGGAGACTTCCGCTTGCAGATCTTCTGGGGGCGCTTTTCAGGACTTCGAGTGTGACATTTATGGAAAAGGGACTTCGTTGTCCAAAGGCCTGCCCTGTCCAGCCAGGTGTCACTGTCTACCCTTTGGTCTTCTCGAGGTACCCAATCTCTTTACTTTTTCTGCTGTAGGTTAGTGGACCGTCGTGCCTCGTAACCAGGCATGTCAGTCTAGAGTGACGTGCCTAGATTCTTGGGGTGTCAGAAAGCATGCCCTAGTTTCTCATGCTGGTTGACACGTGGTGGGCACTGGTTGGGGGTCGGTCACGTCGGTTACACTAGCCGCGTCTTTTCACGTGCGAGGGGCAGTTATGACGACGGTTCGCCTTCGCGGAGCAATTATGACATCGATTTAGCTACCCTTCCTTGGTCTATATAAACCTCTTTCTGTTATAATCCTCACTTGCTTTCTCTTTGCTATCGCTTTGCTGTCGTCTGCTTTCATGCCTTCCCTTCTCTCTTTGCGGCAGTGCTAACGGCGGTGTGATTTCCGGCCACCATTCACGACGGCATCTTCAAACCCTAATTTTGGCAAAACTTTTGGTGGGTTTTGATTGTAAGGGTCCTTCAGTTTCTTACTTTTTCCAGCTGCCCAAAGTCATTTTTCTTATTCCCAAAGTCCCTCAATACTTTTTTCCCGAAGTCACTTTTTGGCCAACCATGTCCTCGCCTGTTCCAATTATGTCTATTGCACCTATCCCCGAGAGCTAGCAGCCTCTCATGTCTCACACTTGTTGTTCTACTTCGGAGAAATTAGACAAGTGGACAACCAAATTTTTCCTCCCTTCTTATGCTATCACCAGACTACCTCATCTTCGGCATTTTAGCTTTATGAGTGGTAAGGACGAGGTTACCATCTTCCATGCCCAATTGAAGGCTGGACTTCAGTTTCCTCCGCCGAAGATGGTTTGCGACTTTTGCCAATTTCATGGCATAGCCGTGAATCAACTTCCTCCAAAATCATACTGCTATTTTAACGCCTTCCTCTGCATGTGCGGGGTCTTCGAGGTAGAACCTCATTTTATCCTATTCATGCAGTACTACAAGCTCTATCCGGTCTTGAAGGGTGGCTTTTATTTTATGCTACCTCAGGGATCTGGGAGCAAAAAATTCATGTTCACCTTCGCTACTAAAAATAGCTAGCGAGGGTGGCAAAGGAAGTTCTTCTTCCTAAAGGTGGCGGAGGCCTGGTCGTACGTCCTGACTAAGTGGGCTCGGGGAAAGCTGGAGACGGATGTCATGGACCCAAAGAAGCTGCTAACTCCCGAGTTGGCGGCGAGGTTTGCAGACTTCGATAGACGTATCTGTGCTGTCTCCGACTGGGATGCCGAGGTCCCTCCATGCTCCCTCTACCCCTTCCCCATCATGTGGAAGCTCATGACCGAGGATGTCCTTCAGGAGTTGGGTGTAGTGAAGGTGTACAAGACGAATCTCAACATGTCAGCTCCTGCCATTGACGGGAAGGAGTCTTGCCTAGTGATGCTCCTTCGGGGGGAGCTCACTTATGAAACCTTTTTTGAAAGTAAGCTTCCTTTCAAAGTTTTCAATATAAGTATCTGTCTAGACTTACACTGATGTTTTCCTTATTTTTCAGAGATGAGCGACAAGTCTGCTGCCTGCTACAAGTCCCTCTTCCTCGGCCAAGCCGAGAAGGGGGAACAAACGAAGAAGGGCGTCTCTAAGAGGCGCAAGACTACTGGGAGCGGGCCATCTTTGACCAAGAAGGTGAAGAAGGACATCTTTCTTCCACCCCCGGGAGACGCGGCAGAGGTTGTCGGTGAGCCTGAAACTCCCGCTGAGCCTGAAACTCAAGCCGAGCTTCCTACCAAGGTGGTCACCGGCGCTACTTCTTTGAGTCCCACCACGTCGGCGGATCTTCTAGGCTCTTTGGCAAGGGGTCCCCCTGTTGAGGATTTAGAAAAATGCCAAAAGGACAATGGCAAATATACCCTTACCGACATGGAGGAGGTCCGGGACTCTGAGGACGACGTTGCTGAGGTTGCGCCAAGTTTGTCTCTTATCCACTTTTTAGTACTCGCAACCTTATACCTTGCATAGCTAAGGAGTTTTGTCTGACAAGATGTATGCTCTTAATTTTGCAGAGGAATTGGCGCCCTCAGCTTGGATGGTCGAGCATGCCCGAAGGCAGGCTCTTCGGGATTCCCACATCCCAAAGGACAAGGTTCCAAGGGAGCCGTTTTGGTCTTTCACGGATGACATGAATCTGTTCTCCGAGGATTGCCGGGAAATGGCACCCCAGATGGCGAGGGGCGTGCTCACTCAGGCTTCCTTTAAAGTAATTGCCGAGAAGTGTGCCAGTGAGGATACCCTTGCCGCTAAGGTTTCCGAGCAGGCTGCCCAGGTAGTTCTTCAAGCCTCTTCATTCATTTTTTTTTCCACTTTTTTCTAAGTGTTTTGGCTTTCCTTATGCAAATTTGATTGAGTACCTTCTCCTTTTTTGCAGCTTCTGGGGTATAGTGGATACCTCCGAGCTTGGGCAGCAAAGCAATCTTCGGTCCGAGCTTGGGCCGAAGACAAACTGGAGAAGGCTAGGGTCTTCTGCGCCAGCTCGGTTATGAAGAACGCCGAACTGAGCCGAATAGCCAAGGAGGAGGTTGCCAAGCTTCGGGAGGAATTCTTAAAGGGCCAGGAGGAGCTCTTAAAGGATTTCTCCAAGAAGATGTCTGACCTTGGTGAAAAGGTTGTGAGCTTGACCTCGGCGAACGAGGCCATTCAAAAGGAGAAAGAAGAAGATCCTACCCTCCTGGCGAAGGCGCTTGCTGACAACGCCAAACTTCAAGCCAAGGTCGAAGCGCTGAAGAAGGGTCTAAAGAAGAAGAAGAAGATAAAAGAGCTGGAGAAGGTGGTTGCAGATCTTCAAAACGAGGTAGACGACTTGGGCACCAAGAAAGACGAGGCCGTTCAAGCAACCAAGGTTGCCTTTCAGGGCGGCTTCTGCCTAGCTCGCCATCAAGTTCTGAAGAAATATTCGAATCTCGACCTTTCCTTCCTGGCTACCCTAGATATTCCCGAGGGGCGTCGATGGACCTGGTCAAAAATTGAGCTCCTCAACCTACCGTTTGCCCCTCCTCCGGCCCCGAAGGCTGTTAAAGACACAGGAGCCAGAGCTTCCCATGATGCCGGGATCCCTTAGATATTCTAGGGCCTTTGCCTTCTTCTTTTTCCTTATAATTTTTCTTCCTGTAACCTTCTCTTTGTACCAAGGCCTTCTTCAATAAATTTTCCTTCCTTTCTGACTTGGTTAAGTCTTTGAGCAATAGTTTTTGTTTCCACTTGTCCCGACCACTTTCGGTCAAGGGATTTCGAAAAGGTATGCTTTGCCCGTTTTGTCAGCCAACCTTCGAGTAAACGTTCACCTTTGACGAATTTCCTTAGGCAAATTTTAGTCTGCCTTCGCCGGCCATATTTGATGGACTTCACTTCTTCTTTTTTTTTTTGCATATAACCCAATCAACTTCAGAAGGAAAATGTGACTTTCGGGAGTGCATGTTTAAGCTTCGTTCGGCAAGTACTCTCAGATGGAAAAAACTTCTGCACTTAGAAAAGGTTTCTAACTTGTACAATTTCTTATCAAAATTCTATGTATAGAATTTCTTCAAGGCATCCAAGTGTCACGTATTTTTCAGTTCTCCCCCTTCGGTGTCGCCAAGCTTGTATACTCCCTTTCAGACCTCATCAAGGACCAAGTAAGGCCCTTCCCAGTTCGACCGAAGTAACTTATGGGACGGTCTTCGGGGTTCAAACTCGGCCTTTCAGAGGACGAGGTCTCCTTTCTTTATTCCTTTTGGCCTAACGTGCAAATTTGCAGCTATGGCCACCCTTTGCTGCAAGGCCTTCTTTCTGAGCTCAGCCACCTCTCTATGTTCGTCAATTAGGTCGAGCTTAGTTCTCATTCCAAGCTAGTTCTCTTTTTCATCAAACACTTGTACCCTGACTGATGGCCGCACTACCTTGATAGGGATAATGGCCTCTGTGCCGAAAACGAGCGAAAAAGATGTCTCACCTGTGGCCCTTTGGGGTGTTGTCCGATAGCTCCATAACACACTAGGGAGTTCTCCTGGCCATTTTTCCTTTGCTTCCCCCAATCTCTTTTTCAGACCATCTTTTATGGTTCTGTTGGATACCTCTACTTGTCCGTTGCTCTAAGGATGAGCTATTGGGGCAAAGTGCATTTTTATTCCGAGGTCGATGATGAATTATTGGAATCCTTTGTCAATAAATTGGGAACCATTGTCGGCCACTGTCACCCTCGGTATGCCGAATCTGCATATGATGCTTTTCCGAACAAATTTTTGCATATCCTTTGCCGAAATGGTTGCCAGGGGCTCCGCCTCAACCCAATTGGTGAAGTAATCTACTGCAACCACGCAGAATTTCACTCCCCCGCGTGCTGTCGGGAGCGGCCCGATGAGGTCAATGCCCCATGCCGCAAAGGGATAGGGGTAGTTAGCCGAGGTTATTCATTCCGAGGGCAACCTTTGAACGTTGGCGTGTCTTTGGCAACTGTCACATTTTTGGACAAACTATCTTGCTTCCTTTCTTAATGTGGGCCAAAAGTACCCTGGGCGAAGTATCACTCCTGCCAAAGCGTCAGTCCCGATGTGGGAACCACAAATTCCCTTGTGGACTTCCTTGAGAATCGTCTGAGTATCCTTTTCACTGACACACCTTTGCAATGGACTTGCGTATCCTTGTCGGTACAGTTCTACCCCGATTAGGAAATATTGTCCGGTGCGTCTTCGCACTTTTGCTTCTTCGCGAGGGTCATCAAGAAGCTCTGAGGTTGTAAGGTACTTCTTTATAGGATTTTCCTATCCTTCTTCCAAGGCTACTATGCTCATTATCACGATGCTTGGGTGGCTCAGTACTTCGGTGAACCTTTTTGATTTGGCCAGACTATCTGCTTCGATGTTGTCTCGTCGAGGCACATTTTTTATATGCACCGCGTCGAACTTTTGGATGAGCTTTGATACAAGCTCATGGTACTTTGCCCAAGTTGGATCTTTTGCGCTATAATCCCCTGCCATCTGTCGGACCACCAGCTGAGAATCACTGTGGGCCTTCAGGTTCCTTACACCAATCTTTCTAGCAGGGCACAACCCTGCTATGAGAGCCTCATATTCTGCCAGATTGTTAGTGACATTAAACCCAAATTTGATGGCTTTCATTACTTCCATGCCTTCGGGGCCGCGAATAACTACCCCAGCTCCCTAGTGTTCTTAGCCAGAGGCCCCAACTACAAACAGAGTCCATTCTGGCTAACTTTTTTCAAGGTCCGACTGATCACCTTCGGTAAAAGGTACTTCAGCAATGAATTCTGCTAGAGCTTGGGCTTTTATTGCTTTCCTCGGCTCGTAAGTAATATCATACTCGCCGAGTTTTATGCACCACTTTGAAAGCCTTCCCGAATGGTCTACTCTCTTCATGACATCCCGAAGAGGTAGGCTACTTTGGATAATAATAGGGTGAGCTTGAAAATACGGACGCAGTCTTCTGCCAGCACCAAGGCATAGATAGCTTTTTGCAGTAAGGGATACCTGATTTTGGTGCCATGCAGGGACTTGCTCACGTAGTATACTGGCCATTGCTCCACTCCCTTTTCAGTAACAGCGAGGTATAGCACAAGGGGTTCTCCTTCTCGTGATTGCCGAAGAGTGGGTAGATGAGCCAGATAAATTTTGAGCTCTTCCCAAGCCTTTTGGCAATCCTCATTCCAAGGATGGCCATCATTTTCGAGGTTGCCACCATTTTTTGCTACCTTGGTGAGAATCTTAGAGAATGCTCGGCAGTGATCCTCATACCTGGAAATGAATATGCTAAGGGATGTTATTCTCCCAGTGAGCCTTTGCACATCCTTTGTTGTAACAGGAGTTCGAAATTCAAGTAGTGCTTTAACTTTTTTCCGGGTTGGCATCGATACTTCTTTCTGATACCATAAACCCGAGGAACTTGCGTGAGCATACGCCGAATACGCATTTTTCCGGATTAAGGCGAATTCTGAATGCTCTAAGTTGGCAAAAAGTTTCCTCCAAATCTGTGATATGGTTGCTAGGCAACTTGCTTTTGACTATAATGTCAACAACATAGACTTCCATGTTTACCCCTATTTGGTCTTTGAAGACCTTGTTCATCAGCCTCTGGTAGGTGGCCCAAGCATTCTGGAGCCCGAAGGGCATTATGACATAGCAATACGTACCGACTTCGAGGTTCATGCTGATTTAATGATACCCACTGAAGGTGTCGAGGAAGCTCAGGAGTCCATATTCAGCAGTTGAGTCTACCAGCTGGTCTATTGGCGGGAGAGGATATGAATCCTTAGGGCAAGCATCATTTAAGTTTTGGAAGTCGATGCCATTTGGAGCTTGTCGCTTCCTTCTTTTGTGGCGATAACCACATTACTTAGCCACTCGGGGTATTTGACCTCCTTGATTACGCCAGCCTCTATCAAGCATTGGACTTCGATTTTGATGAAGTTATTTTTGTGTGCCGAGAGGCTTCACTTTTTTTGGCGAACAGGCATTGCCTCTGGGCTCACTTTAAGGCTATGCTGTATTATGCAGGGGTCTACCCCAGGCATGTCTTTCGGCAAGTAGGCAAACAGATCTTTATTCATTAGTAGGAAAGATAAAGGTTTTTTCTTGTCACCTTCGGCCAATTTTTTCCCTATTCGGGTATTTCAGCCAGGGACTAGCTCTATTTCTTCCGTTTCTACTTTTTTCAGGATCTTCTATTCCTTCTCCTTTTGACTCTTGTGTGCGTATGACCTTTGTTTCCGTAGTTTGTGCAAAGTTTATCACTGGGGCTTTTCTCGCCTTGACAAACACCTTTCTCACCTCCCCCTGGTCGATGAAGATCTCAGCATCTCTATCCTTGGTGGCGAAGGTGACAGTTAGGTACTTCACATCAGGGCGGTTATGGAAGTTCCCTTGCGCTTGCCTTCCAAGAATGGCGTTGTATGACGAAGGGACATCTATGACAATGAACCTTGTCATTACAGAGGCAAACAGGTCATCCTTGTAGTTCACCGAAGTTCCTTTTAGCATCAAGGGGAGATCAATCCAGCCGAGGATAGGGAGTTCGGATGGTCCTACTCCAAAAGTAGGAGAACTGATGGACTTAAGGTCGCTCTTTGATATACCTAGACTTGGTTGCAGGTGTGAGAACAGGACGTCCGCATTTGAACCATCATCAAGCAATACTCTCTTGACATCCCAGCTACCTATCCTTGCCATAACCAGTAGTGGATCATCATGGGGAAATGTGACGGTGGACCAGTCTCTCCAAACCATCTTTTTTGATGGGTTCCCATGTTCCATCACTGAAATCTCCCTAGCCTTTCTCTTTCTTTCTGTCGATGGCAGTCTTGTTGTGATCATTTGTATTACTCCCACCAGGGGTGGCGGACGCCTTTTCAGACTTCAGTTTCGACGTCTGTCGAAGTCGTATTCCTCGTCATCTCCTTTTCCCTCCTCTTCTCTTCTTCCCTTCGGGGAGGGAATCTGCAGGTAACGTCGGAGCTGACCTTGCTTTATTAGTGATTCTATGTATTTTCTCAGTTGGAAGCAATCCTCAGTATCGTGCCCATCGTCCTGATGGAATTGGCAGAACTTTTTCATGTAATTTTGTTGTCCGAGGTCATGGCCTTCGTTCGTTGGATCTGAGTCCCTTGCCTTTCCATCGCCATGAGGATGTTCGTTCTTGTGGTGTTCAGGGGAGTGAAGGCCAGTGGCTTTCTTCCCTTAAACTTCTGAGGTCGTGCCCCTAGTTCAGCTGGGTAGCGAGTTTGCTGGCTCGATCCCTAAGTGCGAATGTGATCAGGTTTTGGGCCTCACATTCTCAGTTTTTCAGCAGTCATGTGCTGCTCAGCCCTTCGGTAAAATTCACTGAGTGTGTCGGGGGGATCCTTGGAGAACTCATAGAACAGCTGTGAGTCTCTCCGAAGTCCACGTGTCATGGCCAGGATACGTATTTCCGGCCTGAAGTCTGGGACACTTAAGGCTTCCCTATTGAACCTTTCGACATAGTCGCGAATGGTTTCTCCATTTTTTTGCGCTATATCGAACATTTGGACCGGCATCTTCACCGTTGGCCGACTCCCGATGAACTGCTGCGTGAAGGCGGTAGACAATTCTTGGAACTCCATGATGGTTCCTAGAGCCAATGAGTTATACCACGCCATTGCTGGCCCCACAAGCGTGACCTCAAAACATTTGCACAAGGTGGCATCATCAGCACTGTGCAACACCATGCTGCGCTTGTATTTGGTCAAATGGGCCTGGGGATCAGTTCAGCCATCATAGGCCTCCAACCGAGGTACCCGAAAGTCACTCGGCATAGGTGCCTCGACCACTGCTCAGATGAATGGTGATTCGTCTCCATTGAAGGTTTCTAACAACCTAGCCCAGACGGGCTTCCGAGCTACCTGCCTTTCCACTCTTTCTAGCCTTTTTAAGATTTTCTCCACGAGGAGTGTGGCACTGGGCTTTTTTTCCTGCGGCTTATAGACCTCTACGAACGGAGACTGCCATCTCCTTTTCGGGGAGTGACTTTGGCGCCGTGATGATGGCGACTTTTCTTCAGGTGAAAAACTCCTTCGGCGGGGAGCTCTAGGTTACTTTGGCCCCGTTTCTCCCTTAGGTCATGCCCTAACGGGTATATTTTCCGTTAAGGACTCATCACGCTGATCCCCACTTCCCGAACACCGGTGAGTTGATTTGGGGCTCTTCTCCTTTCTAAGTGCTGATGAAGAGGGCCTTTGACCCAGAGTTGGCTGTGGCCATCTTTGGTCTAACTGCTGCATCATTTCAGTCACAACAGAGCATTGGAACTCGCGCAGGAAGCCCATAGTAATGGTCAAAGGACGTTCATCCTCAGGCAAGGAAGTCCCTGCTATAGTTTGTTCGGTTGCGGGTTGAACTTCTGGCGCGGACGGGGACTTCGGAAGTTCCTTGTCCTTAAAACGCCGAGTTTCAATGACGGCAACCTGGGAGTGGGTTCCCACAAACGGCACCAAATGATGCCCTATAGCATCTCCGTTGTGTGACATGGTGTAACCATGAGGGACTTCTAGTGATGGAGAATGTCCGAAGGGGAGATTTCCTAGGAGGAGCTGCCTGAAAGACTCAAAAAACAAAGGTTAGAACGTCCCCGGAGCCTTTTTCCGATGAGGAGCCTCCGATGCCCAAGTCAGTACTTTGGAGGTGGAGAGAGAGTATTAAGGACCAGAGATTCTTTCCTGTTACGTTTTCTTTTTAGGGAGGAGAGAAAAGATCCTCTGTTAAGGCCATTTCCCTGATATATATAGGAGGGGATGGCCCATTCAGATTATGACAAGTGTTTGGTCAGATATAATCTGTACTTTTGTGTGTGGGGGCCTCTCACCGCCTGTAATTAGGGGGATTCCCCAGCACTGAAGCTCTTCGTTCGGCGGATTTTCTACTGCCGAAGGTGGTTTGGCCGCCTTTAAGACGGAGGCGATGAACTATTTTCCTGAGGTTAGAGCTGTCATCGTCGGGGGTGCTGGCTGGCCACCGAAGTCGCATGCTCAAGGCGCCAGCTTCATCCTTTCCGAGGTCGGTACTGGCGCTCCTTGTGGGTGACACTTGACTTCCCGAATACAGTATCTGACCACAGTTTAAAGGCTACAAGGGCGACAGCACTTCTGCTATCAATCTTCATTCTTTAACACTCAACTATCTTCGGCCGATGGGTGTTGGAACCATCTTCGGTCGATGTCCTTCGAGGCGGTAGGTAGGTATCTATAAGAACAAACATGTTCAATTGAATATCTTCGGGAAAACTTAACTTGTGTAAGAAATAGTTAAGTGCCTTTTTTGCGAACCATGTTTGGTTAATTTTGATTTTCTTGGGCAAAGCCTGCCTATTTTCGTGAATGCCCCTTCAAAAGTGACCATGTTCAATTCCCCCCTTAGAAAAGAATATGTTCGGTTTTCTAAATATGGGAATTCACTTATGTAATTCAAGAAACAACCACTTTCAGTTTTCCACCTTTGGACATGACCATGTTCGGTCAAACAAAATTACCACCTTTGGTCATACCTCCCTTGGTGTTTTTTGCACAATTTTCCAACTAGAAAATGTTCTAAGTGTAAAATTTTCAGAGAGTCTAAATGCCATGTATTTCTCAACTCTTCTTCTTCAGTATTACCAAGCTTGTAGACCCCTAGTCGAACTTCTTTGAGGACCAAATAAGGTCCACCCCAATTTGCCTGAAGCACTCCATGGGATGATCTTCGAGCTTCAAATTCAGCTCTTCAGAGGACAAGGTCCCCTTTCTTAATTCCTTTACACTTGACGTGCAAGTTTGTAGCAACAATTATTCTCTATTGGAAAGCTTTTCTTCTAAGCTCGGCCATCTCCCTATGCTCGTAAATAAAATCCAACTTGGCCCTTAAACCGAGGTTGTTCCCTTCTTTGTCGAACACCTGTATTCAAACAGATGGTTGTGCGACCTTGACGATGATAATGGCCTCTACTCCAAAGATGAGTAAGAAGGGTGTCTTGCCCGTGACCCTTCTAGGAGTTGTTCGATAGCTCCACAACACACTTGGAAGCTCTCCTGGCCATTTTCCCTTTGCTTCTTTCCACCTATTTTTTACACCATCTTTTATTGTTCTGTTGGACACTTCAACCTGTCCATTGCTCTGAGGATGGGCCACCGAGGTGAACTGCAATTTAATTCCGAGGTTGGTAGTGAATTCCTGGAACCCCTTATTTGTAAATTGGGAACCATTGTCAGCTAGTATCACCCTCAGAACGCCAAATCTGCATATGATGTTCTTCCAGACAAATCTCTGTATGTCCCTTGCTGATATTACTATTAAAGGCTCTGCCTCGATCCACTTGGTGAAGTAGTCTACTGCGACTACACAAAATTTCACTCATCCGGGAGCTATTGGGAGAGGCCTAATGAGGTCTATACCCTATACTGCGAAGGGCTAGGGGTAGTTTGCTAAAGTTATGACTTTCAAGGGTAGTCTCTGGACAGGAGCGTGTCTCTGGCAGGTGTCGCATTTCTGAATGAACTGCCTCATGTCCTTCATCAAGGTAGGCCAGAACTATCCTTGGCAGAGTAGTACCTCGACAAGGGCATCAATTCCTATGTGAGAACCACAGGCTCCCTCATGGACTTCTTTGAGGACCATCTCAACATCTTCCTCGCTGACACACCTCCATAATGTACTTGCGTACCCTTGCCGGTACAGCTCTTCCCTAATCAGGAAGTATCTTCCTAAGCGCTTTCACACTTTCGTGGCTTTGAGAAGATCTTCAGGAAGTTCCGACGTTGTGAGGTATTTCTTGATAGGGTCTTTCCACCCTCTTTTTGAGGTTGCTATGCACATTACCACCACACTTGGTTGATACAGTACCTCAGCAGACTCTTTGGATTTGGCCAGAGTATCGGCTTTCATATTATCTCACCATGGTACATTTTCTATATGTACTATGTCGAACTCCTGGACAAGCTTTTTCACGAGATCATGGTACTTTGCCACGTTTGGGTCCTTTGCCCCGTAGTCCCCCACCATCTATCGTACCACTAGCTAAGAATCACTGTGGGCCTTGAGATTCCTTACACCAACTCTTTTTACCAACCTCAAGCCTGCTATAAGGGCTTCATATTCTGAGACGTTGTTGGTGACATTGAATCCGAATTTGATGGCCTTCCTAGCTTCCATACCTTCCGGCCCACGAAGGATTACTCCAACTCCTTGGTGTTTGGAACCGAAGGCTCCATCAAGAAAGAGTGTCCACTTAGGTTCATCTTTTCCGAGGTCTTCTGGGGTATCCTCAATTTTTAGGACTTCAACAATGAAGTCTGCCAATGCTTGGGCCTTTATTGCCCTTCTCGGCTCATAGGTAATGTCATATTCACCGAGCTCAATGCACCATTTTGACAATCTTCCCAAGTGGTCCACCTTTCTCATGACATCTCAAAGAGGGAGTTTACTTCTGACCATGATGGGGTGCCCTTAGAAGTAAGGTCGCAACCTTCTACTTGCTAGTACTAGGGCGTAGATGGCCTTTTGCAGAAGAGGGTACCTAACTTCGGCACCATGTAGGGACTTACTCACATAATACACTGGCCATTGCTTTCCACCCTCTTCCTTTACTAACACCAAGCTTACTACTTTTTCAGTGATGGCGAGGTAGAGGATGAGGGGTTCACCCTCCCGCGGCTGCCGAAGTGTCGATAGATGGGTTAGGTAGCTTTTGAGTTCATCTTAAGCCTTTCGGCAGTCTTCATTCCAAGGGCGTTCCTTGGAACCGAAGTCACCTTCATTTTTTGCTTCTTTGATGAACACCTTGAACAATGGTCGACACCTATCCTCATATCTGGAGATGAATCTACTAAGGGCCGTGATTCTCCCCGTGAGTATTTGCACATCCTTTGTCATTGTGGGAGTTCAGAATCCTAGTAGGGCCTTAACCTTTTCTGGGTTGGCATCAATACCTCTTTTTGATACCATGAATCCTAGGAACTTGCCCACATTCACTCCGAATACACACTTCTCAGGGTTGAGACAGATTCTGAATTCCCGAAGTCGGTGAAATATTTCCTTTACGTCTAAGATATGATTACTAGGCAGTTTGCTCTTAACTATTATATTGACATATACTTCCATATTTCTCCCAATTTGGGAGTCAAACACCCTGTTCATCAGCCTTTGGTACGTGGCCCCTGCATTCTTAAGGCCGAAGAGCATTCTGATGTAGTAGTAGGTCCCAACTTCGGTGATGAAGGTGGTTTTTTCCTCGTCTTCGGGATCCATCTGGATTTTGTGGTATCCGCTGAAGGCATCGAGGAAGCTAAGCAGGCCATATTCGGTGGTTGAGTCCACCAATTGATCTATAGGTGGTAGAGGATAAGAATCCTTAGGACAGGCATCATTTACGTTTCGGAAGTTGATGCACATTTGGAGCTTATCACTTCATTCCTTCGTGGCGATAACAACATTGCTAAGCCATTTGGGGTACATGACTTCTCTTATTACACTTGGCTTCCTTAAATGTTGGACTTTGGCTCTAACAAAGTTGTTCTTATGTGCCGAGAGGCTATGCTTTGTTTGCCGAATAGGCTTCACCTCTGGACGCACTTTAAGGCTATATTGAATTATTCGAAGGTCCACCCCAAGCATGTCCTTTGGATAGTAAGCAAACAAATCTTTGTTCATTAATAGAAAAGATACAAGCTTTTGCTTCTCACCTCCGGCCAATTGTTTCCCCACTCAGGTACTTCGGCCTGGGACAAGTTCTACATCTTTTGTTTCTATTTTTTCAAAGTCACCTACTCCTTCTCTTATTGCATCTTCGGCAAGTATGCTCTTTTCTTCCAAAGTCTGTGTATGAACTTTTATTGGACTTTGTCTTACCTTGACGAAGACTTTCCTCACCTCAGCTTGATCAATGAATATCTCCTTATCTCTTTCCTTTGTGCCGAAGGTGACTGTTAGGAATTTCATGTCTAGGCAAATGTAGAGATTTCCTTGTGTCTGCCTTCCCTTCCGAGGATAGCATTGTATGAAGAAGGGACATTTATGATGATGAACCTTGTCATTGTGGAGCCGAAGAGTTCTTTCTCGTCCTAAACTGAAGTTCTTCTTAGCATCAAGGGCACGTCAATCCACCTGAGCAGAGGGAGTTCAAAGGGACCTACACTGAATGTAGGGGAAGTAACAGGTTTAAGATCACCCTTGGAGATGCCCAAGTTCGGCAACAGGTGGGAGAACAGAACGTTGGCATTGGAACCATCATCCATGAGCACTCTTTTGACGTCCCAACTCCCTATCATTGCCATAATTAGGAGGGGGTCATCATGAGGGAACTTCACGGTAGAGCCATCTTTCCGAACAAGCTTGTTCACTAGGTTTCTAAACACCATCATCAAGATTTCCTGGACTTTCCTTTTTCTCTCGGCTAAGGGTATCCCAGTGGTGATTGTCTGGATTACTCCTACTGAAGGTGGTGGATGCTTTCTGGGACTTCGGTTCCGACGTCGGTCGGAATCATACTCCTCATCTTCCCCTTTCCTTTCTTTTTCCCTTCTTCCTTTGGGGAATGACATTTGCAGGTATCACCGTAGTTGGCCTTGTTTGATAAGAGATTCAATGTACTTTTTTAGCTGGAAGCAGTCCTCGGTGTCGTGCCCATGGTCTCGGTGAAACTAGCAAAACTTCTTCATGTTCTTCTTATTCTCTGAGGTCATGGCCTTCGGATGTTGGATAGTAGTCCCTTGCTTCTCCATCGCCATCAATATGTTTGTCCTTGTGGTGTTCAAGGGAGTGAACGACACCTGCCTCTTCCCTTTCTACTTCCGAGGTCTACCCTTACCCTTGGTCGGATACCGAGGTTGGTGAGCCTGACCGTCAGGATGATTCTGGTCAAACTTCGGCCCTCCCATCCGCAATTCTTCGGCCGTCATGTGCTGTTTTGCCCTTCGATAGAATTCACCGAGGGTATCATGGGGGATCTTTGGAGAACTTGTAAGAGAGTTGTGAATCTCTCCGAAGTCCCCTGATCATGGCAAGGATGCGAATTTCGAGGTGAAAGTCGGGCACACTTAGCGCTTCTCAGTTGAACCTCTCAACATAGTCCTAAATGGTCTCCCCACTCTTTTGGGCTATGTCAAACATTTGGACAGGCATCTTCGCCATTGGCCTACTTCCAATGAACTGTTGGGTGAATACAGCGGATAACTCCTGGAAACAGATTATGGTCCCTAGAGCCAGGGAGTTATACCACGCAATTGCGGGCCCTAAAAGGGTGACTTCAATGCATTTGCAGAGGGTGGCATCATCAGCACCGTGCACCACCATGTTGTGCCTATACTTCATTAAGTGAGCTTGGGGGTCATTACGTCCATCATATGTTTCCAAGCGAGGTACTCAAAAGTCACTCGGTATAGGTGCCTCTACCACTGCACGGATGAAGAGTGACTTTTCTCCGGTGAACGTCCCTGACAACCTTGACCAAACAGGCTTTTGAGAGATCTGTCTTTCTAATTTTTCCAACCTCTCTAGGATCTTCTCCATGAAGGTGGCAGCATTGTTTTCCGCTCGCTGTCTGGTGGCCGCCAACAACGAAGAACAACATCTCCTTTTTGGAGAGTAACTTCATCGCCGGTGGGACTAGGACCTCCCGTACAGAGACAGACTTTGCTGGTAGGAAGTCTTGGGTTCTTTTGACATGATTTCTCCCACGTGATATCCTCTGGAGGGTACGTGCTTCATTGAAGACTCATTGTGAGAGCCCCCGCTTCAGAAGCTCTGGCGGGGTAACTTTGGGCACCTCTCTTGCCGAGGGCTAGGAGAAGGCACCCTTCCCCCAGGAGGTGGTTGTGACCACCTTTGGTTAAGCTGTTTGGTCATTTCAGCCACAACAGAGAGTTGAAAGTCTCACAAAAAGCTCATCATGACCATCAGAGGACGTTTATCCTCAGGCAAAGAAGTCTCTACCGCAGGTTATTCAGCCATTGTTAGAGCTTCCGACACGGACTGGGACTTCGGGAGTCCCTTGTCCTTAGAACGCTGGGTCTCAACAACGGTGACCTGAGAGGGAGTTCCCACAGACGGCGCCAAAAGATGCCTGGCAGCATCCTCGTCATATGACATGCTGGCCTGAGGGAAAGACTTCCGATATGAGAGCACCTGCAAGACTTTGAGGAACAAGGGTTAGAGACTCCCCGGAATGTGTTTCCGGGGGAGGAGACTCCAACGCCCAAGTCATTGTTTGTGAGACTAATAGTAGTAAGGAGCAGAAAGTGAGGAAAATAGCGAGAGTTCTATCCCTCCTGCCAAGGTCCTTCCTGATTATTTATAGGAGGGTGGAGGAAGGAGGCCGTTTGACATAACCTGTTTACATCGTGACACATGCCTGATAAGATTTGATCCGTACCCTCGGAGATAGCTATCTCTAGCTGGCCGTAGGCCATTCCTGCTAGAGGGCAGGGGCGTGTGCGAGGTCTTTCTGTCAAAGGCTCCTTAACCATTTTTTTCATATCTCTGCAAGACCCCTTCGGAGAATGAGACCCCTTCGAGGTATAAGGCTCCTTCGAAATAGGAGCCCGCCATTGGCTCAATATAACCATCGAGGGCTATTAGGAAAGGCCCTTCTATAAAGTGGGGCACTTTCGGAAGACGCCGTTCCTTGCCAAGGATAAGGATATACTTTCCCGAACTTGGTGAGTTTGCTATTCCGAATGTGGTAGTATATAGATTTTCTGAGGTCGGTTCTGTTACCGACCGAGGGTGGTTGTCATTCACCGAGGTTGGTGCTAGGTCTTCCCTGATGGTGGTTTTTGGCTAGGTGATCTAGAGATCTCGGGGATCATGGCCCCTCAATTATAAGGTGGTGTTCTTCCCGAGGATGGTAAGGGCCCCCTCTTTCCCGAGGTTGGTCACTCATGTTTACTGAGGGTGGTGCTTCTCAGGTTACTTTTGGAATTCTAGAAGGGTTAATAGCCCTTTGACTATTAAGCTGTTAGGCCTTTCAATGGTGTTACCTATCACGATGTTGTTCAGAAGGCTTTACTGGTGGAACAGGAAAAGTATGAAAGTAAATGGTTTCCTAATAGACTAAGAGAGACCAAATAGGCTGGAAGACTATAGAGGAAAATGAAAGGTGTCAGGGCCCAACTCACCCCCACCTTAAACCTTATGAAGAGGTCCATGCCAACTGATTGTTCATATGGTGAATTAGACACTAACTCCCATAATTCTTAACCCTAGTTTGTTGCTTACCTAGGCAGGAATCCCATGCTTTTGAAGCTTTAGTAAGGTTTACTTTGTTTTACCCAATTGGTGAAATTTTAATCAGTTAAGTTTACTTAGGGGTTTATCCATCACATGAAAGTGTGTCTTACTGTCTTTAGGGGTCCATTAGGGCTTGCCTAAAGCTAAACACACACACACACCTAAGCATACATACATGCATACACAATAGGTTACAAACCATGCATGCCTTATGGCTTACTCAAGCCCAAAAATACATACAAGGCACAACTTATGTTTTATGCTAAGCCTAGTACCCTTGCCCTAAATATATACAAATAAGTACACACCAAAATTTGCAAATGAAGACTACATGGCCCAAAACATATACATTAAAAGTTTGATGTACTAAGTGTTATCATGCATGGTACATTTTTTAGTTCAAACTATTTCTAGGCCCACTGAGACTTTAACCTCTATTTTGACTTGGCACTTGGGCCACAGATCTCTTATAACCTTCCTGGTCCTAGCCCATACCAGGATGGAGCCAAAAATAGCAACTCTCACTGCACCCAGCAGGGCCTACAATCACAACAACAGAACATAATCATTAGTTCAAATTGATAAACTTTTCATGCTTCCTTTTCATAACCCATAATTTACAGAGAATATCATCCTATACATAGACCTATCCTAAAGGTTCCTTAGCCCATCAGTCTCCACTTCTTCGCATAAAATGGGCAAAAGATGGAATGAGTACATAGGTACTCAGTGAAGAACCCATATAGCACCTAATGCCTTTTTTAATGTTTAAAACATTGTGATACTTAAAACCTACTAGTTTCTTTGATAACCTGAATCCAAAGACATAAAAGACACAAAAAAAATGTATGATATAATACATAATACAATAATACATAATACATATATAAGTAAAAAAAATGGGGTTATCACATGTATGGAAATAGAAAAGCACGCAAATGCACACACCACATACACTTGGTTTCATAATATAGCAAGTATGATTTCTTGGCAATTTCTTCTTGTGATCAGTTTCATTAGATTTAATTAATGTAGAGCTCTAGGCGATTGATCAAGCTTGGCCTAAATTGAACAAAATCCCTATGCTTGCCGAAAGCAAACTAGCTAGCTTAGTATAGTGCTTTATGCACACATAGCCCATTACATCATCTCTCAGTTCCATTGGCTTAAGCCATCACCTATTTAGCTTTTCCTTTTCAAAATATAGGAGAAGTAGCTTTATATGTGATAGCTAAAGGGCTATCACCCCCTGAAGGACTTTGCATGTGCGCACCACCCTTGGCTAGCGCACCACCTCCGGTCGAAACAGACATGACAAAACCCCGGCAAAGAAAGGGCCTTAGCACCCTCAGACAAGCTAGATAGGCACTACCCTCAGGAAACCCATGGGACCAGCTTCGGTCATAAAAGGTCACCACCCTTCCCAAGGATGACCTCGTGCCAACCTCACGTTCCCAAAACCACCTTCAGATACTCTTTGGGTCACCCTCAGAGCGCGCTCACGAAGTGCCATCATCAGGTACCCGAGCTTGACCTCAGGAGAGCCCAACTGAAGGTGCCTCGTACAAATAAGGGACCTCTCTCCAAAGGAGGTCACCTCCCCGAATAAGCTCTGTACTCCGAAGGAGTTCAGTCCCCTAAAAAGGCCATGTGGACATACGAGAAAATGGCAGAGGAGCCTCTGAAAAAAAAGCCTCGCACACGCCCCTGACACGGGCACCCCTATCACAGCAACCCCGCCGGCACCCTTGGTCAGAACGGCCTAAGGCCAACTGGAGGAGCCCTCTATAGAGGTACAGACTAAATCAGGTTGAACACGAGTCACCATCTTAGTAGGCTATGTCAAACGGCCTTCTCCTTGCGCCCTCCTATAAATACTTGCATAGTGCTTTCATAAGGACCATGAAGAGGTAACAGGGAATTCTTGCTATACTCTGCTTACTATTCCCTTTCTTTACTCTCACAAAGTACTGACTTGGGCATCGGAAGCTCCTCCCCTGGAAAATACTCCGGGGAGCTCCTAACCCTTGCTTTTCTAAGTCCTTGCAGCCCTTCTCCCACTGGAGGCCCCTCATCCAGGTGTTCCCTCACCGGAAGTTCCTGCTCTAGGCTCACCATGTTGCACAATGAAGATGTAGAATGACATCAATATGAGTCCTCACCTATGGTCAAAATGGAAACAATGAAGCTTGATCACACGTCCTTAAACATGAGCACCAACATAGACAACACCATGAGCTAGTCTTGCATTATCTTGTCTCAGATTCACCCTGTTCCCATCCTTCTTCACTTATTTTCTTTCAAATAGATATAGGGTGTTTAGATAGAGGTATGGATAGGTAGAAGAAGGTAAGAAATTAGGAAGAAAATAAGAAAGGAGCAGCTCATGAAGAGCACCAAAGTTTGTATGCTAACGTAGCTTCATTTTGGATAACTTGCATTGTCTTTGGTTTTTTACTTGTGTTCCGATGTCTAACTACATTTGGCTTGTGTTTGCTATATTTCTAGGATGTAAATAAGTAGGAAACATCCAAGAAATAGCTATGTAGCTACAAGGAAGGTACCTTTGAAGACTTAGAAGTAGTCGGTGGCCAAATAACCAAAATCAAAACACCAAGACTTTCTTTGATAAGTGTAGTCTTCTTTTTGTTTTGCTTTTGTTATGGTTCTTTATAAGTATTTAGCTAGACTTAATGAGTCCATTAAGATACAAAGAAATATCTAAGAAGCTACATTAAATAGCCTTTGAAGACTATAAGTCAAAAGTTGGCAAAATGGTGCAGTAGCCAAGAAAATTTTGACTACTTTTGGTCAAATCTTCCTCCAATTAGCACAATTTATTCAAGGCATTGTTTTGTCCTACTTTCCTCCTTATGTGTCACATATTAAGCACCCACTTTTCTAATTTCTTTAGCCAATTAAGCACTCAAACTTTTCATTGAACAAAAGTGCACTTTAGAATGCATCTATGAGCAGTTTAGTCTTTCTTGAGATGTATCCATTGTTTCTTTATGTTATCCACCTTTTATTAGCTCATGCTATAACTCTCATTGTCATTTAAATGATAGGTATCAATCTCATATAATGCCTTTCAAGTCATTAGGCTTTAGAGCCTTCATAAGCACATGGTTATACACAAAGTTGCACTCAAGAATGCTCTAGTGCGGTCTAGTGTGTTATTGCCGTTTCTTATGTGTCCATCCCATTTTTGTGTTTATTTGGCTACCTTTATTAGTATCACCACCTTAGGCATTGTGCTCATATATTGTCCATTGGTGACTCAGGCTTTGAAGCCCTTAAATTCTTTTAAATGTGCACTAAAGTGTGCTTAAAGGTGTCCCTTTTGCACTAAAATGTGCTTAAAGGTCTCCCTTTTGTGCCTTAGCCAAGTTTACTCTTCATTCTAAGTACCATCATCACAATGCACTTCGCTTTTAAACTTAGCCTTATTTGGCTCACCATTACACCACTTTTCATTAGATTCCACCTAAAGTTTAGACAAAGTATCTCTAGGGCATACTCATCGAGCACTTACACTGTGTAGCCCTTATTCCCATACTTGTGACTTGTATTACTCATTTATTCACATAACATACTTTATGTGTACATTTCATTGTAGTCCATGGCCTATACAAGTCACAGGCATGACATTATTCCCCCTAGAGAATTTGGTCCTCCAAATTCTCAAGTAATGTAGGGAATTGCCTTGGGTACTTCTTGAACATTTTAGCCTCTATTTCCCAAGTAGCTTCTTGTTCAAAATGGTGAGCCCATTCTACCTTCAGCATGTTTATCCACTTACTCCTTAACTTTCTCACATCCTTAGCTAGAACCTTCACAAGTTCTTCCTCATAAGAGAGGATAGGAATCACTAAAATATCAGATGCTGGTATAGCTTGTTGAGGGTCAAATTAGTATTTCTTAAGCATACTAACATGAAAAGTACCATGTATATGACCCAATTCTGGAGGTAACTCTAGCTTATATGCCGCATTACCAATTCTAGACACTATTGGAAATAGTCCAATATATTTAGCGGCTAGATTTTCCTTTTTTCCAAATCTCATAACTGTTTTCATAAAAGAGAGTTTAACCCACACATAGTGCCCCATTTGGAACTTTAAGTCTATTCTTTTTCTTTGATTGGCATAGGCTTGCTCTCTATCATCGGCGGCCTTAATCCTTTTATGGATTATTTTGATCTTTTCAGCAATAACCTGGATCAGTTGTGGTCCTATTTTAACTATATCCTTAGGATCTTGCCAACAGAGAGGAGTAACACACCTCCTTCCATATATAACTTCATAAGGTGCCATTCATATCATTAAGTAATAATTGTTGTTGTAGAAGAATCCTATTAGGGGTAGGAGTTGATCTCATTCTCTCCTAAAATCTAATACACAGTAGTTGATCTCATTCCCCCCCTAAAATCTAATACACAGCAACTTAACATATCTTCCAGAATATGTTTGGTTCTTCCAGTATGTCCATCAGTTTGGGGTGGCAAGTTCAACTTATTTTTGGTTGAGTACCTAGTGCCAGAGGTAGTGATTTCTAAAATCTAGTCACAAACCTTGGGTCTTTGTCTGAAACTATATCATCTAGGATGCCATATAATCTCACTATTTTTTTAACATATAGCTGTGCCAACCTATCCAAAGGATTTGTGAGATTAATGGGCAAAAAAGTGTGCTAACTGTGTAAGTCTATCCATAATTACCTAAATAGCATCATGCTTTCTTCTTGTCATAGGCATGCTTACTAAGAAGTCCGTAGAAATGGATCCCCATTTTCTTTTAGGTATGGGCAAACTTTGTAACTTGCCCCTTGGTTTCTAATGCTTAACTTTCAATTGCTAGCATACCACACATTTGGACACAAATGTGTAAATTTCCCTTTTCATATTAGGCCACCAAAAGTGTTCTTTCAGATCTTGATACATCCTCATCATTCCAGGATGTATGTTCATCTTACTAGAATTGGCTTCTTTCAAATTTTGTTCTCTTAGTTCATACCCTTTAGGTACAAAAATTCTATCTTGGAAGTATAGCAATCCTTGCCTATAAGAGAACCTTTGGAATAACTTTCCATGTATTTGCCCAGATATTCTAATAAGATCTTCATCCTATTGTTGTGCCCTCAGTATTGCAGTTTTCCAAGTTGATTGAATAGTTATTACCTTTAGTTAGGCTTTCTCCCAATCTAGGCACATGGTAGCCAAATAAGTCAAGCTATTAAGTTTTTTTGGTTCTTCTTCTCCATGTTTTAAGATGCCTATGTATTTTTTGCTTAGAGCATTAGCCACTTTGTTGGCCTTACCTTCAGTGTGCTCAATGGTATAGTCAAAATCTTTGAGGTATTCAAGCCATCTTCTCTGTCTCATATTCAGCTCTTTTTTAGTAAAGAGATATTTGATGCTTTAATGATCAATAAAGATTAGAAACTTATTACATAGTAGGTAATGTCTCCACTATTTTAAGGCAAAAAACATAGCTGCAAGTTCTAGGTCATCCATTGGATAGTTCTTCTCATGTGGTCTCAATTGCCTTGATCCATAAGCTATGGCTTGTATTTCCTACACTAACACACACCCCAAACCTACAATGGTTGCATCTGTATAAACCTCAAAGGGTTTATTAGGATTAGGCAGTATCAGCACAGGAGTAGAAGTGAGCTTGTCTTTAAGCCCCTGAAAGTTCTTTTCACATTCCTTAGACCATTCAAACTTATGCCCTTTTCTTGTTAACTTAGTGAAAGGAGCTGCCATTATAGAAAATTTTGGCACAAATATTTTATAATAGCCTTCTAAACCCTAAAAGCTTCTTATCTCTTTGATATTCTATGGTTGCTTCCACTATAACATAGCTACAATTTTTGTTAGGTCTACAACCATTCCTTGCCTATTGGTTAAATGGCCTAAGAATTCAATTTGATTGGGCTAGATTTGGCATTTACTCAGTTTGCCATATAATTGATGTGTCTTTAACACATCCAACACTATTCTCAAGTGCTTTCATGCTCCTCATTATCATTAGAATACACCAGGAAATCATCTATAAAGATCACCACAAAATGGTCTAGATAGGGTTTAAATATCCTTTGCATCAAATCCATAAAGAAGGTTGGGCCATTAGTAAGCCTAAACGGCATTATTGTATACTCAAAGTGACCATATCTGGTTCTGAAAAAGTCTTAGGAATGTATGCTTCTTTGACTCTCAGTATCCTGATTTAAGATCAATCTTTGAGAACACTGTGGCTCCCTTAAGTTGATCAAATAAGTCATCAATTCTGGGGAGAGGATACTTATTCTCCATAGTCATAACATTGAGCTTTCTGTAGTCAATGCACAACCTAAGAGTTCCATCTTTCTTTTTCACAAATAGCACTGGTGCTCCCCAATGAGACACACTTGTCCTAATGTATCCTTTCTGAAAGAGTTCATCCAATTACTTTTTCAGCTCATCCATTTCAAGAATTGCCATCCTGTACAGAACAATGGATACAAGAACTGCTCCTGGAGTTAATTTAATCTCAAACTCTATTTCCCTCAAAAGGGGTAAACCTAATAACTCAAAAGGGAATACTTCTAGAAAAATTCTTTCACAACAAGAATTTTTTATTATTCAGTCTTGGACTCTTTTGTCATTAACGGCCAAAAATTCATCTTTAGAAAGTATATGTATGCAATCTAGTACCTTTATTTGCCCAACATCACATTTTATTGAATCCCTCAAGAAGTGTTCTATTGGTCCTAGCACTATTAGCTCCCTATCTTGATAATTTATGATAACATTTTTTTCAGCTAACCAGTTCATGCCTCATACCATGTCATAACTAGTTGTTTCTAGAATGATTAGATTAGCCCTTAATTCTAGCTCATTTAACCTAATCACATAGTCTTTAACTATGTGATGTGAAAACATCAATTCATTTCCAGTTGTTCTAATCATATACATTTATGTTAATGATGTAACCTCTAAATTTAATTCTCTTACTAAATTAGCTGAAATAATAAATATGGAAGTACCAGTATAACAAAGCATTGAAATAAGCTTATCACAAAGGTAAAGGTTACCTCTTAGTGCTTTCGTCTTTAGGTTGATGTGGCTTACAGCCTATTCTCCAAGAATCATTTCCTTTCTTCTCCTTGATTTGTAAATCTAATATACCCTTCTAGCTGATGGCTGGACTCTAATTGGCACAAGTTGACCTAGCCCCTTCTGTATTTCTCTCAGAGTTTGAGGTGCTACCATCCCTCATTCTTTGCCTTGTGGTGTGGTCTGGAGAACCACACTTTAGACATCCTTCATTGATTCTGTAACATGGTTTAAAACCATGGTACTCTCCACAAGTTTGGCATTGAGGTCCAAACCTTTGGGCTTATCTAGGCTTCTTTTGGTCATTTAGCTTTACCCAGCCTATCCTTGGCTCTTTTCCTTCCACTTTGATGTCCCATAGGAATCCCCTTAATGTTTCTTCCCATAGGATGCTGAAATTTCCGCTCCTAGGTCAAAGCCCTTTGGACAGCCTCATAATAGGTCTTGATGCGTATATCTCCCAATATCTCTCTCAATTCAAGTCTCAGCCCCTTGATAAATCTTTTAGTGCTCAAGTATTCCTATCCATCATACTAGGAAGCATATTTAAGGAGACTACTGAGTCTATGCTCATATTCTCTGACTGACATATTTCCTTGGTCCAGCAGCTCAAACTCTACTTGTTTTTTATCTTTGAGAGCTTCACTTACATATTGTTGTTGAAACATCTGGATGAACTCAGCCCATCTCAGGGGTCATCTCTCCCTTATGGGTTTTCTTTCATTTTTACTCATATATGCCCTTTGCACTTCCCTCCACCAAAGCTCTACACTACCTTCCAACTTAACGGTAGCTAACAACACTTTCTAGGTGGAAGGGGCCTCGATTCCTTCAAACACCTTTTCTATCTAATAAATCTAGAATTCAACCTCTTGTAGATCACCAATTCCTTTAAATGCTGGGAATTTAAGTTCCAAAAAACCTTCTAGCTGGCTTTCCTTTAAGCCCTCTTTTCTTAATCTTTCCCTTCTTTTTTTAAGGGTCTTTGTCCTTCTCTAAAAAGCCATTTCTTTTGAACTTTCTGGGACTGGCTCCATTCTTCCGGCATTAGTGCCTAGCTACCCCCTTCTCTATTCTTAGTGGTCCTCTTAATTTATGACCTTAGTCTTCTACCTCTCAGGTGTCTCCTTTCCTCATCCTATTCCTGTTCTTCATCTACAAGTCTACTTGCTTGCTCTTCTCTTATTGGCTCTTTGCCTGCCCTTCTTTCTATTCTTTCTTCTACCTCTTGGTCCTCATTAGTAGCAAGCCTCTAGGTGCCTAGGCTTGGCCCTAGTTAGAGCTTGCATGCCTACTACAAGCTAAGTAATAGTAGCCTACATCATTTCAATCATATGCTCCATTCTGTTTTGATTATGTACACTGGGCCCAAGCTTTGTGGCCCTATTAGGAAGTCTTGTTCCACTTTCAGCCACTTCCTCAATCTCAGGCTATTGATCAGGAAACTAATTAGCCCTAGTGTTAATTTGGCTTCTCATTACTTTGTTTCTACCTCTAGCCATTTATTCCTACAATCAAAGTAAAGATTGTGTATCATAGTGGGGATTTGCCTATTAGACCATAAAGGTCCTATATAACCAAGAGCTCTGCACAACCAAAAGCTCTGATACCAACTTTGTCAAGGCTAAATTCACCCCTACCCTAAACCTTTTTAAGAGGTTCATGCCAACTAATTTTTCATATGGTGAATCAGACACTAACTCCCTAAATTCTTAACCCCATTTTGTTACTTAGCTAGGTGTGAATCTCAAGCTTTTGAAGCTTTAGTAGGTTTAACTTTGTTTTACCCAATTGGTGAAATTTTAATCAGTTAAGTTTACTTAAGGGTTTATGCATGCATTTGAAAATGTACCTTAGTGTCTTTAGGGGTTCAATAGGGCTTGCCTAAAGCTAAACATACACACACATCCAAGCATACAAACACGCATACACAATAGGTTACAAACCATGCATGCCTCTTTTCTCATATACCTTGCCTAGTGCCTTATAGCTTACTCAAGCCTAAAAATACATATGAGGCACAGGTTATGTTTATTATATTCCTAGTCCCCTTACCCTCAATATCGACAAATATGTACTTGCCAAAATTTGTAAGTAAGGACTACATGGCCCAAAACATATACATCAAAAGTTTGACGTACAAAGTGTTATCATGCATGGTACATGTTTTAGTTCAAACTATCCCTAGGCCCACTGAGACTTTAACCTCTAATTTGACTTGGCATTTGGGCCATAGATCTCTTATAAACCTCCTGGTCCTTGCCCATACTAGGATTGAGCCAAAAACAACAACTCCTACTGCACCCATCAGGGACTACAATCACAACAATAGAACACAATCATTAGTTCAAATTGATAAACTTTTCATCTTTCCTTTTCATAACCCATAATTTACAGAGTATACCTCTCAATATAAAGACCTCTCTTAAAGGTTCCCTAGCCCCTCAGTCCTCTACTTCTTTACCTGAAATGGGCAAAAGAGGGAGTGAGTACATACGTACTTAATGAAGAACCCATATAGCACCTAGTGCCTTTTTCAATGTTTAAAACATTGTGATACTTAAAACCTCCAAGTTTCTTTGATAACCCGTATCCAAAGACATAAAAGACACTAAAAACAACAAGTACAATATAAAACATAATACATATATAAGTAATAAAAAAGGGTTAGCACATGCTTGGAAACAGAAAAGTACACAAACACACACACCATATACACATGGTTTCTTAACATAGCAAGCATGATTTCATGGCCATTTCTTCAAGTGATCACTTTGATTAGGTTTTATTAACATAGATCTCCAAGTGATTGATCAAGCTTTGCCCAACTTGAACAAAAACCCTACGATTGCTGAAAGCAAACTAGCTAGCTTACCATAGTACTTTATGCACACATAGCCCATTACATAACCTCTAGGTTCCTTTTGCTTAAGCCTTTAGCTTGATCACACATCCTTAAACAAGAGCACCAACATAGACAAAACCATTAGCTAGTCTTTCATTATCTTGTCTCGGATTCACTTTGTTTCCATCATTCTTTAAGTTTTTTCTTTCTAGTAGCTCTAGGGTGTTTAGTAAGGGTATGTCTAGGTAGAAAAGGGTAAGAAATTAGCAAGAAAATAAGAAGAGAATAGCTCATGAAGAGAACCAAAGTTGGTATGCTAACTTAGCTTTGATTTTGGGTAACTTGCCTTCTCGTTGGTTTTTAGCTTGTGTTTCAGTGTCTAACCATTTTTAGCATGTGTTTGCTATAGTTAAAGGATGTAAATGAGTAGGAAATAGTCAAGAAATACCTAGGGAGCTAAAAGGAAGTTGCCTTTGAAGACTTAGAACTAGTCAGTGGCCAAATGACCAAAATCAAGCCACCAAGACTTTTTTTGACTAGTTTAGTCTTATTTTTGCACTGCCCTTATTTTGGATTTTTCAAGTCTTTAGCCAAACTTAATGAGACCATGAAGTTTCCAATAAATAGCTAAGAAGCTATGCTAAATAGCCATTGAAGACTATAAGTCCAAAGTTGGCCAAATGGTGTAGCGGCCAAAGAAATTTTCACTACTTTTGGTCAAATCTTCCTCCATGTAGCATAATTTCTTCAAGACTTTGTTTTTTTCCTACTTTCCTCATCATGTGGCATATACTAAGAACCCACCTTTCCAATTTATTTGGCCAATTAAGCCCTCTAACCTTGCATTGAACATAAGTGCACTTTAGAGTGCATCTAAGAGCACTTTCAGGTTTCTTAAGGTGTCTCCATTGTTTATTTGTGTTCTCCACCTTTTCTTGGTGCACATGATAGCTATCATTGCCATTTAAATGATAGGTATCAATCTCTTAGAATGCCTTTCAAGGAATTAGGCTTTAAAGCCTTCATAAGCACACAGTTACACACAAAGTTGCACTCAAGTGTGTTCTAGTGCACTCTAGTGTGTTCTTGTCATATTTCATGAGTCCATCCCATTCTTTTCATTATGTGGATACCCTCATTGGTATCACCAGCTTAGGCATTATGCTCATACACTGTCCCTTAGTGTTACCACCTTACAAAAATGGGAGAATTACAAGTGTGTCATCATGGCTAAAAACCATTATATTGTGTAATTCTCGCTATAGTGATTGAAGTGTGGGGGGTAAAAGGCATGATCAACACCTTCTTAAAAGTATGCCAAGTTGGTAACTTAGCCCTAAAGAAAAGCCTTAAGGATTGCTTGTTTGTCAAGCAACCTATGGACTTTTTTGTAAGACTTTGGAAATTCAGGTATTCAATTGCAAAAATTTCACAAAAGAGCTTTGGAGAGTTATGGGAAGTATATGAATGGTATGGAAACAAATTTTGGAGGCTAAATTGCATAAATGAAGCAAAAGCTATTATTCAAGAACCTAGGACAACTAACTGTACAATTTTTCACAAAAATAACTTAAGGATGGGATGATTTTTGACAAGAGTCAAAAGTGGCCATTTCTACAACTATCCCAGCCTTTTATTTCCAAGTTCTAAGGTAAAAAATGTGGGCTTAAGAAGTCAAAAAGGTGGGCTAAAGATTAACCAAAAAGTCTTTGCTTAAGACATACTTATAGTGACCTAAGTGAGGATTAAGGTTAAACTAATGAAGGCAAGTAAAATATCTTAATTTCTTACCATTTCTTGGCCATTTTTGTCTCCCACTTGTCACAACCTATTCCTTATCTCCTTCATAAGCTTCCATAGACACCATAGCTCAAGCTCTCAAGAAATCACAAAGGAAAGCAACTGGATGCACCAAGAACAAGAAAAACCCCTAGTTTTCGGGTTTACAAAAGGTTTATTGGATTTCCAGAAAAAGGTAAGGGTTTTATCTAGCTTTCATGGCTGTTTATTGTTTAATACTAATACCCAAACATCCATGAAGCTAAGACCCTAAGCTTGGAAGAGAGCCAAGAGCTTGATGAACCAAGTTTATGTTACGGGGGAAATCACACCAAAGGTTTCAGCCATACAGCTTTGGTGCTCTGTTATGGCAGTGCAATTGAGGGTTTCTAGAGCCTAAGTTAGTACTAAATAAGACCTAAAGGACTCCTAAGACCAAGCAATAGCTTGAGGAGGGCTGCCATAGTGAGTTCTTAATGTTTAATTGAATGATTATGGACTAACCCTAATGTGTTATTACTACCAGCATTTCATATGATGAATGCTGTGTTTGTTTGTGCATTTGGATGTGTATATTTGTGTCTTTGTACTGTATTTTTGTGTTTTAGTGTCTTTGTATTTCGAGTATATGGCTAAAGATTGAAGATTTTATTGATAAGCCCTTACTAAGTTTCATTCAAGAAACTTACCCCCTTTCTGTCCATTTCAGGAGCACCTGAAAGAGAACATTCAGATTAATATTTTTTGTTTGAATTTCTCTGTGAAATTTCATGTATATTAACTTTCATATGTTTAGTGGTAAATGGGAAAGTTTCATGATTTTTGGAGCACAGTAGCTATTTTTAGTAATGGTACTTTCTACCTTACATCGCAGTTAGTCCCTTCAAGTTTCTAGAGTGCTTAGTGCTTTATGGAGCTCCCCAAGAAGCTTAGTGTACATATTAACTAAGTTATTGGCATTTATGTTGTTACCCACTCTGGGGTAATCCAACTATGGTGCCAAAACTGTGCATTTAAACTCCCAGGATTGGTGTGTCCTGTAGGTCATCAGAACAACACCCCTAGGGTACATACTCAAGTGACTCTCTTGAGCACTATGTAAATACATGAATAATGGTCTAACCATGACACACATATTCACATTTATGCACACCATGACAGCTAAGAAGAAAAAAACTAGCACAGGTCTTAGTTTTGACTTCCACACATTAAGCATTCTTCCTAGGTTCAAAAATTCCAGCCATTGCACCCAAACTTCCTCCAATAAATTGTATCATTCTAGCCATGTAACCCCTATTTTATTTTCTCCATTATCAAGTAGAGACTTAGGGAAAATCAAGGAATTTTTTCACATCAATAGCCCACCTATGGACCAAGTTATGGATTTTTTAAGTTGGTTACAAAATTCTGACCAAATGAACACTAACTTAGCCAATTTTGCAATGTCATAACTTTGGCTACAGGGCTCTAAATCTAGAAATTACAAAGCCTAGTTAAACCTCTAGATGTCCTCTAGGTGTAGCCAAAATTTGATACCAAGATTCATTCCACAAAGGGAGATATTCAACTTTAGGTACATGGTCAAAATTCTGGCAACTTTTGGACCATTTTGCCCATATAATTTTTCCAAACCATTCAAACACTTCATTCACAAAGATAAAGCCCTCCAAGGCTATCCCATACATGTCCAATACACATATGAATTACATTCTCTTGCATCTGGTGGCCAAAACAGAATTTACAAGTAAGCAGCCTATCATTCACACTTAGGCAACTTTGCACCACATCACATACATAGCCAAAACATTACTCAAATGTTCACATACTTGTCTCATTTTCCATACACTACATGTACATGCATAGATGCACTACAAAATGGTCTTAACTCAGCTAAATATGCACCCTAGGTTATAGGAGGTCCTGAGACACAATGGACTCCAGAAACAGGATGCTAGACAGCTGAAATTTCAAATTAAAACTCAAACTAAAAAGGTTAGTTTGAAGGTGATCTTCCAACTGGACCAAAGTGGGTAGCCTGAAAATCAAGCTTGATCCTTGAAGTATCCAAGAAATAGCTCTAGTTTGCTTCCAAATGCTTCCTTTTGCCATCAATTTCAATCAATTGCAAGTTTGAAGGTGTGGTGAATATGGAGGAAGTATGGCTATGTTCTTGGGCTGGGGGAGGGCGAAAACGAGAGAGGGATAAGGGATTTGGCACTTAACAAGCTTAACCTTGTTTTATGTAATTTTCTTTCTCACTAATTATGGTTTTTTTTTCTTAAACTCATTAGTACACATGTGCCCAACATTTTTGACTAATTATCAAGTCTTGGCTGCCTCCCCCATGGTGGAATAACCCCACAATTCCACCCTTAGACTTAACTCAAAAGCTTGAACACCTTGAGGTTTACACTTGGACATTTAGGTCCTTATTGCCTTTAGTTTTTCCTTTTTCCAAACTTGTCTTCCATGAGTAATTTGGTCCTCCAATAGCACTTTCATACCATTTATATCCTTCCCATAACTCTCCAAGTCTCTTTCTTGAGAGTTTTGCAATTGATTACCTGAATTTCCAAAACCTTACAAAAAAGTCCATAGGTTGCTTGACAAACAAGCAATCCTTTCGGCTTTTCTTTAGGGCCAAGTTACCAACCTGGAACATTTTTAAGGAGGTGTTGATCATGCCTTTTACCCCCCACACTTCAATCACTATGGTGAGAATTACACAATATAATGGTTTTTAGCCATTATGACACACTTGTAATTCTCCCATTTTGTGAGGTGGTAACATATGTAGTGCATGAATACATGTAAATGAACTGGGTATGGTGTATGTGTAGTATGAGAAGGATATATGAATCATTGGAGTGTAGTTTGAAGTGTATGCACAATGCTGTTCATATGGTGTTTATGGGCTATTTTGATGGAATTTTTATGAATAAGGGTTGGAAGGATACTAAATTCATGGAAATGGTTTTCCCATGTGGTTAAGACATGTATGGAACTGCCTATGTTGGTTTTGGACATGGAAATGAAAGTGAATGAATTTTAAGAAATTTTGTATGGGCAAAATGGTCATAAAGTGACTAGAATTTTGACTCTGCACATAAATTTTAATATATCCCTATGTAGAATGAATCTTGGTATGAAATTTTGATCAAATCTATAACACATCTGGAGGTTGAACTAGAATTTAGAATTTCTAAATTTGGAGCCCTGTAATCAAAGATATGACATTGCAAAGTTGTCTAAGTTACTGTTCATTTGGGCAAAATTTTGTAACCAACTTAAAAAATCCATAACTCGGTCCATAGGTGGGCTATTGATGTAAAAAAAATTACTTGGTCTTCTCTAAGTCTTTACTTGATAATGAAGCAAAGAAAATAAGGGGTTACATGGCTAGAATGATACAGTTTATTAGTGGAAGTTATAGGTGCAGTGGCTAGTCACTAGAACTTAACAAGATTGCCTAATGTGTGATTGCCAAAATTAAGACTTGTGCTAGTGTTTTCCTTCTTTGCTGCCGTGGTGTGCATCAAATGTGAATATGTGTGTGATGGTTGGACCAATATGCATGTATTTACATAGTGCCCAAGAGGGGCACTTGGGTATGCACACTAAGGGTAGTGTTCTGATGGCCTACAGGACATTACCTATCTTGGGAGTGTAAATGTACAATTTTGGCACCAAAATTAGACTACCCCCGAGTGGGTAACCCTTAGTGACTTAGGCTTTGAAGCTCTTAAATTCTTTTGAATGTGCACTAAAGTGTACTTAAGGGTCTCCCATTTGTGCCTTAGCTTAAAGCACTTTGTTTGCTTGTTTTCTTTGCCAAGTCTGCTCTCAATTTTGGGTCCCATCCTCACAAAACACTTAGCCTTTAAACTTAGACTTCTTTGGCTCACCATTATGCCAATTTTCATTAGATTCCACTTGAAGTTCAAACATAATACCTTTAGGGCACTCTACCGGAGCACTTACACTCTGTAGCCCTTATTCCCATACTTATGACTTGTATTACTCGTATATTCACATAATTTACTTTATGAGCACATTTCATTACAATCCATGGCCTATACAAGTCACAGGCATGACAAAAGTTAAGAATACTACCAAGGTTGGAAAACCTAATATGGATGGCAAGGCCAAGAGTAAGTTTGTTAGCCCATGGTGTCCTCGATGCAAGAAATTTCATGGAAAAAGCCATGTTACTTTGAGACATAAGCACGTCTCAGATGTGGTTCTTTGGATCACTGGATCAAAGATTGCCCTTTTGTCCAAAGAAGAGGGCCAGAAAAGTAAGGTCAGAATAGGCCTAATATGCCAGCTACCAGAGATATTCAGCCAAGAGGTCCTCCACCAGTACCAAGGCCATAAGTGTAAAGAGCTGGAAGAGTATTCCAGATTGACAAAGGGGAGACATCCCAACAAGGGGCACCTAAAGGTAACATTTATTTAAATGGTATGCCTGTTAGTGCATTATTTGATACTAGTGCCTCAGTGTCCATTATGGCTAAGAAGTTAGCTGAATCTATGGAATTGTCTATTGAATTCATGTCTAACAAATTACTAATAAGAATAGCAGGTAGTCAATGTTTTTTCACTAATGAACTAGCTAAGAATAGTGAGCTAGTAGTAGGAAAGAATAAGATTGTGACTGATTTGTTAGTGTTAAACACTCCAAAATATGATATTGTTCTAGGTATGAATTGGTTGGGTATGCAAGGTATAAAGATTGATTGTCCTAAAGTGCATGCTAATAGCCAAAGGGCTATCGCCCACAAAACCATCGCCCACAGGACCATCTTATTAGCAGACCTGACACCACCCTTGACAAAGGATACAACCATCCTTGGTATAAGGCTCTTCACCACCCTCAGAAACGGATACAACCAACCTTGGGAAAAGGCTCTACACCACCTTCGAGAACATACATGACCAACCTCAGAAATCTAAGCCGACCGTCCTTAATAGAAGAAATACCTCCCAAAACTGGTCTGCGCAGCCAATGGGCTTTCCCCAATCACCATCAAGGAAAATCCTACCCCCAAAGGGGTCTCAGATCCCTGAGGGGCCCTAGCGGGAAAACAACAAATATAGTTAAGGGATCTCTAACAGAAACCTTGCACATGCCCCTATGCTTTTGGCATAACTGCCTACAGCCAGTTTGAGACACCTCTCGCCGAAGTTACAGGCCAATCTAGCCAAACATGTTTCCTGATCTACTCAGACTGAGCATAATGGCCTTCTCTTCCCGACCTCTTACAAATACTCAAGGAGGATCCCAATTAATACACATGAGCTCTACTCTCCATCTATTCTATGTTCCTAGCAACTTATCCTTCACATACCAACATGGGCATCGGAGATCTCTCCCCTAGAAAAACACTTCAAAGAGCTCTTAACCTTTATCCTTCAAGTGTTGCAGATAGTACTCAAACAAAGGTCTACCAGAGGTCCAACATGTCCTACATCGAAAATGTGCTAGAGCATTCTTTGGTGCCATCTGTGGGAAACATCTCCTAGGTTATCATTGTGGAGACTCAGTGTTCCAAGGATAAGGGCATTTCAAAGTCCTAGTTCACGCTTGAGCCTTCGCTGGCAGATGACCAAGCACCCCCAAAGCCTTCATTTCCAGAGGATGAACATCCTTTGACGGTGACTATTGGCTTCCTGCATGACTTCCAGTACTCCACAATCATCGAAATGATGCAGCAACTTGACTAGAGATGGTCACATGCATGTTGTCATGCAAGAACCCCTTCCCCTAAGGTTCACCCTGAGAAGGGGTGTCGGTCATCTCACCGGAGTTCCCCAAATCAGACCTTCCATAGGGAGTCTTCAATAGATAACCCCCCATCTCCTGGGTGGTACATGGTGAGGTCTAAAGAACCAAGGACCTCATACCGCTAGAGCGATTCTCCACTGGAGAACTCTCTTTTGCCTTAACGTCGAAGTTACTTGCCAAGAAGAAGACCTCACCCTCCCTTGCCTATGGCACCCACGCAATGGGGAGAGGACTATACTACTGTCCTCATGGAGAGATTCTTGGAAAGGTTAGATAAGGTGGAGAAACAGGTGTCCCCAAAGCCAATCTAGTCAAGGTTATCGAAGACTTTCATCAGAGAAGAGTCCCAGTTAATCAATACGAGGTAGAAGCCCCAATGCCCAATGATTTCTAAGTACCACGCTTGGAAACATATGATAGGCGGAGTGACCTTGATGCCCACCAAACAAAATATAGAAGGAGTATGGTGCTACATGGGGCCAATGACGCCACCCTCTACAAGTAGTTGGAAGTTACCTTATCTTGGGCAGCAATTGTGTTATCTAACTCCTTGGCACTTAAAACAATAATACATTTCCAAAAGTTGTCCATTGCCTTCAGCCAACAATTTATAGGGAGCAAGCCAATGACAAAGATGCCTATTCAAATGTTTGATATAGCCCAAAAGAATGGGGAGACCATTCGGGACTATGTTGAGATATTCAACAGAGAAGCACTTATTGTTCCAGACATCCACCCTGAGATCCAAATCATCGTAATGATTAAAGGGCTGAGGAGGCATTCGTAGCTCTTTTACGAGTTCTCCAAGGATCCCTCGAACACCCTCAATGAATTCTACCAAAGAGAATAGCAACATATGACAGTAGTGGAATTAAGAATAGGAGGGCTGAAGTTCAAGCATCATCAACTCAAAGGTCATAGTCACCAACCTTGGTATCAAGCTGAAAGAGGAGGCAAACCTCGAAATTCTAGGGGGATAAAGCCAGTAATATTCACCCCCTTAACACTACAAGGACAAATATCCTCATAGCCTTGGAAAAGTAAGGAACTTCAATCAAACATTTGACAGCCATGACCTCGAATAATAAAAACAACATGAAGAAGTACTACCAATTTCACCGTGACCATGGCCATGATACCGAAGATTGCTTCCAATTAAGGAAGTACATTGAATTCTTGATCAAACAAGGACAACTTTATCGTTAGTTACACATCTCGTTGCCTAAGGCATGGGAAAAAGTAGATGATCAGAGAAAAGGAGAAGATTAGGAATATGACTCTGACAGGTGACAAACTAACAGGAGCCCTAGGAAGTAGCCCCCACCTTTAGTTGGGGTTATCGAAACCATAACCAGTAGACTACCCTCGGCTGAAAGAAAGAGGAAAGTGAGGTAAATTGCAATGACAGGGTTTGACAACCTGATGAACAAGTTGACCTAGAGTGATGGGTCGGTTGTGAAGTTCCCACATGACGATTCTCTCCTAATTATGGAAAGGATCAAAAACTAGGATGTGGAGAGGGTGCCCATTGATGATGGATCAAATGTTGATGTCTTGTTCGACCACCGATTGCCAAATTTAGGAATTACTAAGGCTAATCTCAAGCCCGTGACCTTGCCCACCTTTGGAGTTCGTCCCTCAAAACTCCCTATGCTTGGAAGGATTGACCTACTATTGATGCTAAAGGGTACCTCAATCAAGAATAAGGAAGAACTCTTTGCTTCCATTATGAAAACGTTCATCATCATAGATGTCCAATCTTTGTACAACACCATCCTTGGAAGATAGACACAGGGCAACCTTCACATCCGAGTAGAAGTAAAATACCTAACTATCATGTTTGAGGTGAAGCACGGTAATGCAGAAATATTCATTAACCAAGTCAAAGTTAGGAAAGTATTTGTCAAAGCAAGGCAGAAACGGGCCAAGGTCCACAGGTAGACTTTGGAGGAAAAAGGCACAACTGTCGAAGATATAATAGAAAGGGAAAAGGGTGATGTTGAAAAAATAAAAACTGAGGATATAAAACTAGTCCCCGGCCTAAGTACCCTAGTTGGGAAGAAACTCATCAAAGCTGACAAGGAAAAACTTGAATTCCTTCTATTAATGAACAAAGATCTATTTGCTTACGCCATGAAGGGCATGCCCGGAATATACACGGGTATAATTCAACATAGTCTTAAGTACACCCTGAGGTAAGGCCCATTCAATAGAAAAAGCGTAGCCTCTTCGCATAAAAGAACAATTTCATCAAAACCGAAGTCCAATGATTAATGGAAATAGGCATAATAAGGGAAGTCAAGTACCCTGAGTGGCATTACAATGTTGTTGTTGCCACAAAGGAAGGAAGAGATAAACTCCAAATGTGCATCAGCTTCCGAAACATCAATGATGCCTGTGCCAAGGACTTATATCCTCTACCATCAATAGACCAATTAGTGGACTCCACTGTCGAATATGTTCTGCTTAGCTTCCTTGATGCTTTTAGCAAATACCATCAGATTTTGATGAATATCAAAGATGAGGAAAAAACCACCTTTATCACCGAAGTTGGGACCTATCACTATATCAAGATGCCTTCTAGCCTCAAGAATGCAGAAGCCACGTATCAAAGGCTAATGAATAGGGTGTTCGGTTCCCAAATCGATAGAAACATGGAAGTGTACATCAATGATATGATGGTTAAGAGTGAAAGACATAGTAGCCGCATCACAGACTTGGGGGAAACATTTAAGCAACTTTGGAAATTTGGAATCCGTTTTAACCCTGAAAAGTGCATATCTGGGGTAACTGCTGGCAAATTCCTTGGCTTCATGGTATCCAAAAGAGGTATAGATGCCAATCTAGAGAAAGTTAAGGCCTCGCTTAGGTTTTGAACTCCCACAACCACCAAGGATGTACAGAGGCTCACTGGGTGAATAACAACCATTAGATTATTCATCTCTAGATACAGAGATTGTTGCCGACCTTTCTTTAAAGTGTTCACCAAAGTAGCCAAAAATGAAGGCAACCTCGATCTTGAAGAACATCCTTGGAATAAAGATTTCCAAAAGGCTTAGGATGAACTTAAAAGTTACTTAACCTGTTTGCCAACACTTCGGTAACCAAAGGAAGAAGAACCTCTCATACTCCACCTCACAATCATTGAGAAAGTAGTAAGTTCAGTACTGGTAAAGGAATAAGAAAGAGGAAAATCATGGCCAGTATATTATGTCAGCAAATCCTTGCATGGTGCCGAAGTAGGGTACCCTATACTAGAAAAAGCCATTTACGCTTTAGTCACAGCATGTGGGAGGCTCCATCCCTATTTCCAAGGGCATTCTATCATAGTCCGAAGTAACTTCCCTCCTTGTGATGTCATGAAGAAGGTGGATAATTCAGGTCAACTGTAAAAAAAAGTGTATTGAGCTCATAGAATATGACATTACATACGAAGCAAGAAAGGCCATAAAAGGTCAGGGTTTAGCAAACTTTATTGCTGAATTGCCTAAAACCAAGGACACCCCCAACAACCTCAAAAATGAGGGGCCCAAATGGGCATTGTTTGTAGATGGCACCTTAGGATCAAAACACCAGGGAGCCGAGAAAATACTTTGAGGTCCCGAATGGATGGAAGCGTCGAAAGGTATCAACTTTGGATTTCAAGTCACTAGCAACATTGCCGAGTACGAAGCCCTCGCAGCAGGATTATGATTGGCAAAAAGAGTTGGTTTGAAGAATCTGAAGGCTTACAGTGACTCACATTTGGCGGTTCAATAGACGATAGGGGAATACAGTACCAAGGATCCTAGCCTGGAAAAATACCACAACCTCATCAAAGAACTGATCTTGTAATTTGACAAAGTAAAGATAGAAAAAGTACCTTAGAAAGAGAACATAGAAGCAGATGTATTGGCTAAGGCAAAACAGTCCACTAAAGTACTTGATAATCCAAGCATAGCCATAATGGCACTCACAACTCCGAATAGGTAGTGGAAAGATTCTATAAAGGAATATCTAATCAGTTTGTCTTTACCCCAAGATCCCAAGGAAGCTGCGAAGGTGTGTAGACATTTTGGAACATATTTCATGATTGAGGAAGAAATGTACCGACAAGGGTATGCAAATCCCCTATAAAGGTGTATCAGTTAAGAGGACACCGAGACTGTCCTAAAATATGTCCATGAGGGAGCCTATGGATCTCACTTCGAAACTGATGCCCTTGCTAGGGTACTACTTTGGCAAAGATATTTTTGGCTCCCTTTAAGGAAAGATGTAAGGCAGTTTGTCAAAAAAGCGATAAGTGCCAGTGACACGCACCATCCAAATGGCAACCTTAGAAGCAATAACTTTGGCTAACTATCCTTGCCCCTTCGCTGTTTAGGGTATTGACCTCATCGATCCTCTCCTGATGGCCCCTAAAGGAATGAAGTTCTATGTAGTTGCAGTAGATTATTTCACCAAGTGGATTGAGGTAGAGCCCCTTGCAACAATTTCAACAAAATACATCTAGAAGTTCATCTGGAAAAACATCATATGCAGGTTCGGTGTCCCGAGGGTGATAATAGCAGATAATGGTTCCCAATTCATTAACAAAAGGTTCTAGGAATTTGCAACCAACCTCGGTGTAAAATTACACTCCACCCCAATTGCCCATCCCCAAAGCAATGGACAACTTGAGATGTCCAATAGGACAATAAAAGGTGGTCTGAAGGATAGGTTAAGAGAAGCCAAAAGAAAATCACCTAGAGAACTCTCGAGTGTACTATAGAGTTACTAAACAACTACTAGAAGAGCTACTGGTGAAACACCTTTTTCACTCATATTTGGTGTTGAGGCTCTTATCCCTATTGAAGTTGTACAACCATTTATCAAAGTACAGGTGTGATAACCAAAGGGCTATTAACCCTTCTAGAATTCCCAAAGTGACCTGAGAAGCACCACCCTCGAGAAACATGAGTGACCAACCTCGGGAAAGTGGGGGCCCTTACCATCTTCGGGAAGAACACCACCTAATAACTGAGGGGCCATGATCCCCGAGATCTCCAGATCACCTAGCCAAAAACCACCCTCGGGGAAGAACTACCACCAACCTTGGTGAATGACAACCACCCTCGGAAGGTAATAAAACCGACCTCGGAAAATCTATATACTACCCCATTCGGAATAGCGAACTCACCAAGTTTGGAAAAGTATATCCCCATCCTCGGAAAGGATAAGCATCTTCCGAAGGTGCCACACTCTACTAAAGGGCCTATCCAAATAGCCCTCAATAGCTATATTGAGCCGAAGGGGGCCTCCTATTCTAAAGGAGACTTATACCCCGAAAGGGTCTCATTTTCCGAAGGGGTCTTGTGGAGATACGACAACAATGATTAAGGAGCCTCTGATAGAGAAACATCACACACGCCCCTGCCCTCTAGCCGAAACGGCCTACGGCCAACTGGAGATATCTATCTCCGAGGGTATGGATCAAATTTGACCAAACACGTGTCACAATCTGAATAGGCTATGTCAAACAGCCTTCTCCCTCCACCCTCCTATAAATACTTAGGAAGGACCTTGGTAAGAAAATAGACAGAACTCTGGCTATTCCCTACTCTTTGTTCCTTACAACTTTTACTCTCAAATACTGACTTAGGCGTCAGAGGCTCTTCCTCTGGAAACACATTCCAGGGAGTCTCTAACCCTTGTTCTTCAAAGTCTTGCACACACCATCCTACTAGAAGTCTCCCATTCAGGCACCTTCACACTGGAAGTCTTTCCCTCATGCTAGCATGTCATATAATGAGGATGCCACCGGGCATCATTAGGTGCCGTCTGTGGGAACTCTCTCTCAGGTCGCCGTTGTTGAGACCCGGCGTTCTAAGGACAAGGGACTCCCAAAGTCCCAATCTTTGTTGGAAGCTCTAACAGTGACTGAACAACCTGCAATAGAGACTTTTTTGCCTGAGGATAAATGTCCTCTGATGGTCACGATGAGCTTTCTGTGGGACTTTCAGTGCTTTGTTGTGGCTGAAATGACCCAACAGCTCATCCAAAGGTGGTCACAACCACCTCTCGGGTGAAGGGCGCCTTCTCCTGGCACTCGACAAGAAAGAAGCCCAAAGTTACCCCGCCGGAGCTCCGGAAGCAAGGGCTCTCACGATTAGTCTTCAATGGAGCACATACCCTTCAAAGGACGTCGCACGAGAGAAACAGTGTGAAAAGAACCCAAGACTTCCCACCAGCAAAGTCCATCCCTATACGAGAGGTCCCAGTCCCCCCCCGATGATGAAGTTACTCTATGAAAAGGAGACGCTGTTCTCCGTCACCAGCGGCCACCAGACAGTGAGAAAGAGACTGTGCTACCACCCTCATGGAGAAGATCCTAGAGAGGTTGGAAAAGGTAGAAAGACAGATCTCCTGGAAGCCTGTTTTGTTGAGGTTGTCGGAGACATTCACCGGAGAAGAGTCACCCTTCATCCGTGCAGTGGTAGAGGCACCTATGCTTAGTGACTTCCGAGTACCTCGCTTAGAAACATATGATGGACATAGTGACCCCCAAGCTCACTTGATGAAGTATAGGTGTAGCATGGTGTTGCACGATGCTGATGATGCCACCCTCTACAAATGCTTTGGAGTCACCCTTTTAGGGCTGGCAATTGCGTGGTATAACTCCCTGGCTCCCGGAACCATAATGTGTTTCCAGGAGTTATCTGCCGCATTCACCCAACAATTCATCAGAAGTAGGCCGATGGTGAAGATGCCAGTCCAAATGTTTGACATAGCCCAAAAGAATGGGGAAACCATTCGGGACTATGTTGAGAGGTTCAACCAAGAAGCCTTGAGTTTGCCCGACTTTCACCCCAAAATTTGAATCCTTGCCATGATCAGAGGACTTTGGAGAGATTCACAACTATTCTATGAGTTCTCCAAAGATCCCCCGGACACCCTCATAGAATTTTACCGAAGGGCTGAACAACACATGACAGCTAAGGAATTGAGGATTGGGTGCCCGAAGTCAGATCACTATCACGTCGAGGATTAGAGTCACCACTCTCGGTATCCTACCGAGGGTGGAGGCAGACCTCTGAAACAAAGAAGGAAGTGGCCGGTGTTGTTCACTCCCCTGAACACCACAAGGACTACTATCCAACGTCCAAAGGCCATGACCTTGGAGAATAAGAAGAACATGAAGAAGCTCTGCCAGTTTCACCAAGACCATGGTCATGACACCGAGGACTGCTTCCAACTGAAAAAGTACGTCAAATCTCTGATCAAACAAGGCCAACTACGGCGATATCTGCGAATGCCATCCCCCAAAGGAAGAAGGGAACAAGAAAGGAAAAGGGAAGATGAGGACTACGATTCCGACCGACATCATCATTGAAGTCCTAGAAAGCATCCACCACCTCCAACGGGAGTAATCTAGACAATCACCACCTGGATACCCTCAGCCGAGAGAAAAAGGAAAGTCTAGGAAATCTTGAAGATGGAGTTCAGAAACCCAGCGAACAAGCTTGTTCGGAAAGATGGGTCTACCGTGAAGTTCCCTGATGATGATCCCCTCCTAATCATGGAAATGATAGGGAGTTGGGTTGTCAAAAGAATGCTCATTGATGATGGTTCCAATGCTGACGTTCTGTTCTCCCACCTATTGCCGACCTTGGGCATCTCCAAGGGTGATCTCAAACCCATTACTTCCCCTACAATCGGTGTAGGTCCCTCCGAACTCCCTATGCTTGGGTGGATTGACCTACCCTTAATGCTAAGGGGAACTTCGGTTCAGAACAAGGAAGAGCTCTTTGGCTCCACAATGACAATGTTCATTGTCATAGATGTCCCTTCTTCATACAATGCCATCTTAGGAAGGCAGACACAAAGAAATCTCCACATTCGTCCAAATGTGAAGTACCTAACGGTGACCTTTGGTGCGAAGGAAAGGGACGCGGAGATATTTTTTGATCAAGCTGAGGTGAGGAAAGTCTTCGTGAAGCAAGACAAAGTCCAATGAAAGTTCATGCATAGACTTCAAAAGAAAAGAGCATACTCTCTGAAGAGGCAATAGGAGAAGGAGTAGGTGACTTCAAAAAAATAGAAACAGAAGATGTAGAACTTGTCCCAGGCTGAAATACCCGAGTGGGGAAACAACTGGTCGAAGGTGACAAGCAAAAGCTTGTATCTTTTATGTTAATGAACAAAGATCTATTTGCCTACTCCTCGAAGGGCATGCTTGGGGTAGACCCTGGTATAATTCAACATAGTCTTAAAGTACGCCCAGAGGTAAAACCTGTTCGACAAAAAAAGCGCAGCCTCTCGGTGTATAAGAGTAATTTTGTCAAAACTGAAATCCAACGGTTAGCAGAGGCGGGTGTAATAAGAGAAGTCAAGTACCCCGAATGGCTTAGCAGTGTTGTTATCGTCACGAAGGAAGGGAGTGATAAGCTCCGAATGTGCATCGACTTCCAAAATGTAAACAATGCCTGTCTTAAGGATTCTTATCCTCTACCATCTATAGATCAATTGGTGGACTCAACCGCCAAATATGGTCTGTTAGGTTCCTCGACGCCTTCAGTGGATACCACCAAATCTGGATGGATCCTAAAAATGAGAAAAAAAATATGCCTTCATAACCGAAGTCGAGACCTACTGTTACATCAGAATGCCCTTCGGCCTTAAGAATGTAGGGGTGACATACCAAAGGCTGATGAATAGGGTGTTCAACTCCCAAATTAGGAGAAATATGGAAGTATATGTCAACAATATGATAGTTAAGAGCAAACTGCCTAGTAATCATATCTTAGACTTAAAGGAAACGTTCCACTGACTTCAAGAATTTGAAATCCGTCTCAACCCTGAGAAGCGCATATTCGGAGTGAATGTGGGCAAGTTCCTTGGATTCATGGTATCAAAAAGAGGTATCAATGCCAACCCAAAAAAGGTTAAGGCCTTACTAGGATTCTAAACTCCCACAATGACACAGGATGTGCAAAGACTCACGGGGAGAATCATGGCCCTTAGTAGATTCATCTCGAGATACGGGAATAGGTGCCAACCATTCTTCAAAGTGCTCACCAAAGCAGCAAAGAATGAAGGTGACTTCGGTTCCAAGGAACACCCTTGGAATGAAGACTGCCAAAAGGCTTAGGATGAGCTCAAAAACTACCTAGCCTGTCTGCCGACACTTCGGCAGTCATGGAAGGGAGAACCCCTCATCTTCTACCTCGCCGTCACTGAAAAGGCAGTAAGCTCAGTTCTAGTAAAGGAAGAATAAGGAAAGCAATGGCCAGTGTACTATGTGAGTAAGTCCCTACATAGTGCCGAAGTTAGGTACTGTCTTCTGCAAAAGGCCATCTATGCCCTAGTACTGGCAAGTAAAAGGTTGTGACCTTACTTCCAAGGGCACCCTATCATAATCCGAAGTAACCTACCTCTTCGAGATGTCATGAAAAAGGTGGACCACTAGGGAAAATTGTCAAAATGGTGCATTGAGCTCGGTGAATACGACATCACCTATGAGCCAAAAAGGGCAATAAAGGCCCAAGCATTGGCAAATTTCATTGCCGAAGTCCCAAAATCAAGGATACCCTAGAAAAGCTCAAAAAATATGAACCTAAGTAGACACTCTTTGTTGATAGAGCCTCCAGTTCCGAACATCAAGGAGCTGGAGTAATCCTCCGCGGGCCCAAAGGTATGGAAGCCAGGAAGTCCATCAAATTTGGATTCAATGTCACCAACAATGTCGCGGAATATGAAGCCCTTAAAGAAGGCTTGAGGCTGGCAAAAAGAGTTGGTGTAAGGAATTTGAAGGCCCACAGTGATTCTCAGCTAGTAGTATGATAAATGGCGGGGGACTATGGGGCAAAGGACCCAAACTTGGCAAAGTACCATGATCTCATGAAAAAGCTCATCTACGAGTTTGACACAATACATATAGAAAATATACCTCGGCGAGACAATATGGAAGCCGATACTCTGGCCAAATCAAAAAAGTCCACTAAGGCACTGTATTAGCCAGGTGTGGCGGTAATGAGCATAGCAACCTCGGGAAGAAGGTGGAAAGACCCTATCAATAAATACCTCGCAACGTTAGAACTTCCCGAAGATCCTCTTGAAGCCGCGAAAGTGCGAAAGCGCTCAGGAATATACTTCCTTACTGGGGAAGAGCTGTACCACCAAGGGTATGTAAGTTTGTTACAGAGGTGTGTCAGCGAAGGAGATGTTGAGATGGTCCTCAAAGAAGTCCATGAAGGAGCCTATGGTTTTCACATAGGAACTGATGCCCTCGCCGGGGTACTACTCTACTAAGGATACTTCTGGCCTACCTTGAGGGAGGATGTGAGACAATTTGTCCAGAAATGAGACAACTGCCAGAGACACGCTCCTATCTATAGACTACCCTCAGAAGTCATAACTTCGGCAAACTACCCCTTCCCCTTCACCGTATGGGGTATAGACTTCATTGGGCCTCTGCTAACAGCTCCCAGAGGAATAAAATTTTTGTAGTTGTTGTAGGCTACTTCACCAACTGGATTGAGGCAAAGCCTTTAGCAGCAATATCGGTGAGGGACATACAGAGATTTGTCTGGAATAACATCTTACGCAGATTTGGCGTTCCGAGGGTGATAGTAGCTGATAATGGTTCCCAATTTACTGATAAGGGGTTCCAGGAATTCACTACCAACCTCGAAATTAAATTGCACTTCACCCCGGTGGCCTATGTTCAAAGCAATGGATAGGTTAAAGTGTCCAATAGAACAATAAAAAATGGTCTTAAAAAGAGGTTGAAAGAAGCAAAGGGGAAATGGCCAAAAGAGCTTCCGAGTGTGCTGTGGAGCTATCAAACAACTCCCAAAAGGGCCACGGGTGAGACACCCTTCTCACTCATCTTTGGAACAGAGGCCATTATCCCCATCGAGGTCACACAGCCATCTGTTAGAATACAGGTGTTCGATTTAATTGATGAGCATAGGGAGATGGCAGAGCTTAGAAGAAAAGCTTTTCAACAAAGAATAGCCATTGTTACAAACTTGCAAGAAAGGGAACCTCATCCTCCGAAGAACTGAATTTGGAGCCCAAAGATCATCTCATGGAGTACTTCAGGCAAATTGGGATGGACCTTATTTGGTCCTCAAAGAAGTTCTGTCGGGAGTCTACAAGCTTGGTAATACCGAAGGATGAAAGTTGAAAAATACATGGCATTCAGACTCTCTGAAAAATTTTTACACCTAGAACATTTTCTAGTTGGAAAATTGTGCAACCAAGGGAAGTATGACTGAAGGTGGTAATTTCCTTTGACCGAACATGGTTCTATCCAAGGGGCGTTGACTGAACATGGTCATGTCTGAAGGTGGAAAACCGAAAGCGCTTGTCTCCTCAACTACATAAGTGAATTCCCATACTTAGAAAAATTTTCAAGGTGGTCAAATCCGAAGATGTCTGTGTAAAGTTATACATTTTTTCCAAAGCATAATGACCGAACATGTTCGCTTCTGCAGAGAAAACCAAACATATTCACTTCAGAGGGGGGAAACTGAACATGGTCACTTGCGAAGGGGCATTCGTGAAAATAGGCAACCTTTGCCAAAGGAAATCAACCGAACATGGTTGGCAAAAAAGCAGTTAACTATTTTTTACACAAGTTAAGTTTTACCGAAGATATTCAACCAAACATGTTTGATCTTATAAATACCTAACTACCGCCCCGAAGGTCATTGACCGAAGATGGTTACGAAACCCCTCGGCCGAAGATAGTAGAGTGTTAAAGAATGAAGATGATATCTGAAGAACAATCGTGCACTTAGCCAAATTTTGAAGAAGAGAGAAATTTCATTAACACTTCATCACAAAATACAAGGACCAGATTATAAGAGAAAGAAGAAAAAGGAAGCCTATTCGGGGTCCTGGGCACTTGCTGGCTCCTCAGCATCTTTGGCTTCCTCACCTTCGGCGTCATCCTCTTCGGCAACAACTTTTGGGGCCAAAGGTGGTTTAGCTGGGAGATTGAGGAACTCTATCCTCGACCACTACCAAGATGGTCCTTTAGGGATGTCTAGGGCCACCAAAAAGGAAAGGTTGAGGTCTGGAAATCTGGACAGAACTTGGTGACGAGCCAGGCAAAAACTGTCTTGATAAGAGGACTTCGTTGCCTGATCAGACTTAACCTTCTCTGCATCCAAGTCCTCCAATTCTCTCTTGAGGACCTCGACCTTCCTTTCCAACTTCTTCTTTTTCTCCTTCTTCAGCCTATCGACCTCGGCTTGGAGTTTGGAGTTAAGAGCAAATGCCTTTGTAAGATCAACAACGGTATCCTCCTTCTCCGTTTGGAAAACCTCATTTATCGAGGACAAAGATATCACCCTCGCACCGAGGTCAGACATCTTCAAAAAAATTATTGAATTCGCTCCCCTTGGCTCTTAAGCACCTCATCCCAAAGGTTAGCCAGATCTTCTTTAGCTATCTTATTAAGCTCACCATACTTCACGACCGAGCTGGCAAGGAGTTCTTGGGCCTTAGCCAAACCCTCCTCTGACCAACTTCGGACCAAGGTTTGTTTAGCTGACCAAGCCTGAAGGTACCCACTGTACACCAACAGCTGTAAAAAGGTAAAATCTAAATAAGGGTAAAAAAGGAACTCAGAAAAGGGAACTCAGAAATTTTCTAAGTCCTAAAGGATTAAAGTTTACCTGGGCAGCCTGCTCGTTCATCCTCGCAGCAAGGATTTCTTCATTGGGGCACTCCTCGGTCAGGGACTAGAAAGTGGCGTTTTTCATAATGCCCTTCACCATCTGGGGAGCCATCTTCTGGTTATCCTCAAAGAACAGGTTCATGTCCTCCGTGAAAGTCCAGAAGGGCTCCCTCGGGACCTTGTCCCTTGGGATTTTGGGATCCCGAACAGCCCTCCTTTGAGCATGGTCCTCCACCTAGGGGGCCTTTACTTCTTTGGTTGCAAAGTCACGCCAATGTTTCATTAGAACGTTATCCCTTAGCCATTCATCTATAAGGTCTAAAATGCCAAAAATTCCTAAACTCATAAAAGAATGGCTAAGGGACAAACCTAGAGGAAGTTTGGCATCTTCTTCCTTATAGTCATTAACTTCGAAGACCTAGATAGGAACACCTTTGCCTTTCCATTTTCGGCGTTCCTCAAGTTCTTCGGCCGAAAGACCACCGACTGAAGTCCCCAAAATATCTACAGTAGTACTAGGACTAAGGGAAGTTGAACAAATAGCCAGCTCTGAAGGTGGATCGGCACGAATAGGAGTTTGGTTCTGCACCTCCACGGAGTCTTCGGGTGGAGACAGAAGGGAGTCCTCCTTGGCCTTCTTCAACTTTGATGCCGAAGACGGTCTCCCCGATGCCTTTTTCCTGTTTGACGCCACCTTCTTTCTTTGCTACTCCCCCTTCTCGGCTTGGCTGAGGAAGAGACTCTTGTACAAGGTAGTAGACTTGTTACCCATCTCTGCAAAAAGAAGAACATCAGTGTAAGTACAGAGGATATATATGACAAAAATCTGGAAAGGGACTTACTCTCTTCAAGAGCCAGATAGGTGAGTTCACCCCAAAAGAGGTTTACCAACCACGCCTTCTTACCATCAAAAAGGGGCTTCGGCATATCCTTGTTGGTAATATGTTCCTTGACTACCCCTAGCTCCTGAAGGACCTCTTCAGTCATAAAGTTCCACCTAATGAGGATGGGGTATAAGGAACGCGGAGGGACCTCGGGATCCCAATCCACGATAGCCCGAATACGACTGTCAAATTCTTTGAATTAGGCTTCTAACTCCAAAGTTAACAGCTTTTAGGGATCTACTACATCAATATCAAGAGTCCCTAAAGCCCATTTGGTTGGCACATGCTTCCACTGCTCATCCACCTTTAGAAAGAAGAACTTCTTTTACCACCCTCGCCAACTGTCTTTCGTTTCAAAGGTGAACGTATATTTCTTGCTCCCAGATCCTCGAGGAAGCAAGAAGTAGAAGCCACCCTTTAGAACTGGGTGGAGTAGAAGCCACCCTTTAGAACTGGGTGGAGTTTGTAGTACTGCATGGAGAAGATAAAATGGGGCTCTATTTTGAAGACCCCTGATGCCCAGCAGCATCTTTGTTGTGTGACATGGTGAGGCCGAAAGGGACTTCCAGTGAGGGAGAACGTCTGAAGGGGAGATTTCCCAGGAGGAGCTGCCTGAAACACTCAGAAAACAGAGGTTAGGAGGTCCCCAGAGTCTTTTTTCAGGGAGGAGCCTCCGACACCTAAGTCAGTTTTTTTGAGGTGGAGGGGAAGTATTAAGGGCCAAAGATTCTTGCCTGTTACGTATTTTCAAGGGAGAAGAGATCCCTTGCTAAGGCCAATTCCTTAGTATATAAAGGAGGGTGTGGCCCGTTCAGATTGTGACACGTGTTCGTTCGGATATAATCTGTGCTTTTTGGGCGTGGGGGCCTCCAGCCGCTTGTAGGCTCCTCGGGCCATGGGCTAGGATAGGAGTAGCCCTACATGACAAGACGTGGGCGAGGTGTTGGCATGTCAGAACGCATATAAGGATGGCATGTAGCATGTGTGGGCGACATGTCAGAGGCTCCTTAATTGCTTTTGCCGTACTCCTAAGGTCTCTTCGGTTGAGGTCGCTGTTTGGAATAAGGGCCCTTCTCCTAAAGTCATATGTCCATGTTCGGGGGTTTGCTTAGCACTGAAGCTCCTCCTTTGGGAGGGTTTTCTCCTACCGAAGGTGGCTGGTCCTTCTCCCCCGAAGCTGGTTCGAACGCCTTTCCAAGGGAGGCAACGCGCTAGTTTCCCGAGGTAGGTACTGTCATCCTCGGGAGTGCTGGCGGACATCCGAGGTCGTGTGCCCAAGGCATCAGACTCCCTCTTCTCCAGTTCGATACTGGTACTCCTCATGGGTGGCGCTTGACTTCCCAAATACAGTATCTGACCACAGTTCACAGGCTTAAAGGGCGACAGCACTTCAGCTATCAACCCCGCACATGAAAAGGAAGGCATTGAAATAAGAATAGGAATTCGAAGGAGGTTGGTTCACGACTATGCCATGGAATTGGCAAAAGTTGCAAACCATCTTCGGAGGAGGTTATCGAAGTTCGACCTTCAGCTGAGCCCTGAAGATGGTAACCTTGTCCGAATGAGGGGCATAACTGGGCATACCAGGGCTAGGAAGCCTAGTGACAACATAAGAAGGAAGAAAGAATTTGGCTGACCACTTTTGGACTTTCTCCGAAGTGGCATAGCTAGGATGAGAGTTAAGAGGAAGCCAACTCTCGGGGATGGGCTGTACTTTGACTTGTTGAGAAGACATGTTCAACGAGAAGGCTCTAACCTCGGGGATATGAAGGAGAAAATTTTGAGAAAAAATGGAAATTTTGGAAATAAACCCACCTATTTCTGATCGAGGTAGGAACTTCGGAAAACCACTGCAAGTGTTGCTGGAAATCGCTCACCGTTAGCACCATTGCCAAAGAGCAGGTGAAAAAGGAGAGACAAGTAGCTAGCAAAGGCAATGAAAAATGAGAAGTGTGGAGAATTGTGGAGGAGGAAGGGTTTATATACACCGAAGGAGGCAGGCAAGGCGTCGCCATACCCTCACAGACGAAGAGACGTAACTGATGTAACGGACGCAACTGTTCGCCAATCACTAGGTGACACGTGTCACCTAACATGAGAAAAAAGGGCACGCCTTCTGACAACTAGCAGATCTATGCAAGCCTGGCCCGAAGTGATGCGTCCATCTAATCAGAAGACATGATGATTCGCTGATAGGCAACTAACAAACCCAGAAGAGGTATGTTGACTTCAGTTTGAAGGAACAACTTCGGAAACACCAAAAGCTTGGGCAAAGAATGAGTACCACCTAATGCCAAAGGCACTACCTCAGCTAGGAAAGGCGTCCTGAACCGAAGAAGGGCCCTCATCCGAAGAAGGTAACCTTGGTCAAAAATTCAATTAATATTTGCTGAGACGACTGCACCTACCGCAAAGAGTTCCACAAAATGCTTGCAAAAGCTCAAGTACTGAAGATACAACTTCGACTTTCCGAGGGGGCATGTAATAGCCAAAGGGCTATTAACCCTTCTAGAATTCCCAAAGTGACCTGAGAAGCACCACCCTCGGGAAACATGAGTGACCAACCTTGGGAAAGATGGAGCCCTTACCATCTTTTGGAAGAACACCACCCTATAACCGAGGGGCCATGATCCCCGAGATCTCCAAATCACCTAGCCAAAAACCACCCTCGGGGAAGACCTAGCACCAACCTCGGTGAACGACAACCACCCTCGGAAGGTAACAAAACCAACCTCGAAAAATCTATATACTACCACATTCGGAATAGCGAACTCACCAAGTTTGGAAAAGTATATCCCTATCCTCGGCAAGGAAAAGCGTCTTCCAAAGGTGCCCCACTCTGCCAAAGGGTGTTACCACCTCAACAAATGGGAAAATTACAGTATAAAGGCATAATGGTTATAAACCATTATATAGCCTAATTTTCACCATAGTGAATGAAATGTGATGGGTAAAGTGAATAATCTACACCTTCTTAAAAGATTACAATGGTTACTTGGTACTAAAGGAAGCCCTAAAGGATTGCTTGTTTTACAAGTGATGTATGGGTCTTATTGCAAGATTTCAAGACTTGGGTACTCAATTGTACAACTCTAAAAGAGAGATTTGGAAGGATTTGAATCATATGGAAGCAATTTTTGGAGGCTGAAGTGCATAAAGGAAAGAAAAGCCATTATTCAAGAACTTAGGACAACTAGGTGTACAATTCTTCACAAAAATAACTTAAGGATGGGATGATTTTTGACAAAAGTCAAAGGTGGCCATTTCTAGCATTATCCCAGCCTTTTATTTCTAGGTTATAAGGTCAAAAAGGTGGGCTAAAGATTAGCCAAAAAGTCTTTGCTTAAGATATACTTATAGTGACCTAAGTGAGGGTTAAGGTTAAACTAATCAAGTCAAGTAAAATATCTTGATTTCTTGCCATTTCCTGCCCATTTTNTATACGAGAGTGACACATTCCATGTCTCGTGCTTAGTCTTGATATCTTGGACAAAGGGACAATGGCATATATCGGTGATGATCATAAAGGTTTAGTCGAATCATCGACAATCTTGTCACTTGGGTAGCAATGATGTGTTGCTAGATACCGCTCATTTCTTATAATCATAAATGTGATTTAGGATCATTGCCAACGTGGTAAGAGCCTATTGGGTCACACACATAGAGCTATTTGGATCATTAGAGTGCATGGGCTAATAATTTGGGTTTTGGTTTCACAATAATTTCATATTAATAATGGGCCCAATAGTTGAGCCATTATTAAGCCCGAAATTAAAGCCTAATTGGATTAGGGCTTTGAAACCCATTAGGCTTGGAAGTTGAGTCTCACTATAAATACAACTTCTAGTGAGAAACTTGTAGGTCTCCTTGCCCTAGCCTCCCAAAAGGACAACCGCACTCTTCTGTTGCAATTCCTTGGAGGACGCAAGCTAGCATTGCTAGCACAAGAGAAACGTGTCTGCTGGGATGCGGTGGAAGCGTGGTGATCCCAAGAGGCTCGTGTGGATACCATAGAGAGCTTGAACACGTCAACTGTTTGGGTTTTATGATTCGACTCTACAGTTGAGTGAGAGATCTCAACCGAAAATTAGGTATGAAAATTTTTGAACACCCGGTTTACCCCGTTTCACTTGGATCTTGGAGGGTTTCAGTTAAATTCCGCTGCACTGTTTGATTCCCAAAACCCAACACAAACATCTATGAAGCTAAGACCCTAAGCTTGGAAGAGAGCCAAGCGCTTGATGAACCATGTTTAGGTTAAGGGGGAAATTGCACCTAGGGTTTCAACCCTACAAATTTGGTGCTCTGTTATGGCAGTGAAATTGAGGGTTTCTAGAGCCCAAGTTAGTACTAACTAAGACCAATTAACCTCCTAAGACCAAGCATTAGCTTGAGGAGGGCTGCCATAGTGATTACATATTGTTTATTTGATTATTTATGGACTACCCCTAATGATGTATTGCTTCCAGCATTGCATTTGATTGTATTCTATTTGTTTGTGCATTTGGATGGCTATATTTTTGTATATGTGCTTTGTTTTTGTGTCTTTATGTCTTTTTATTTTAGGTATGTTACTAGGAATTCAAGTTTCTAATGATAAGCCCTTACTAAGTTTCTTCAAAGAGACTTACCCCTTTTTTGTCCATTTCAAGAGCACCTAAAAGAGAGCATTCAAAATAATAGCTTTCGTGTGAATTTCTCTATGAAATTTTCGGTATATTAAATCCCATATGTTTAGTTGTAAACTGGAAGGTTTCATGATTTTTGGAGCACATTAGCTATTTTTAGTAAGGGTACTTTCTGCCTTACGCAGCAGCTGGTCCCTACAAGTTTTTGGAGTGCTTAGTGCTTTTGAAGTTCTCCAAGAAGCTTAGTGTACATATTAACTAAGTTATTGTCATGTATGTGGGGCATCAATGCAACTAAATGATCTGGGTATGTTGTAAATGTAGTGTGAGAAAGATATATGGATCAATGGAGTGTGGTTTGAAGTATGTATACAATGCTGTCCATATGGTGTTTATGGGCTGTTTTGATGGCATTTTTATAAATTATGGTTAGAAGGACTCTAAATTCAGGGGAATGGTTTTCCCATGTGTGTAAAACACATATGGACACTACCAAATGGGTTTTTCACCTGGAAATGAACTGTATGAATATTATGAGATTTTGTATGGGCATAATGGTTAATAGTGGCTAAAATTTGGTACCCTGTACTCTAGCTGCCATAACTTTCTGTACATAAAGAATTTGGCTATGAAATTTTGACCACAATTAGAAAACTTCAAGAGGAATAACTTGGCTTTTAAATCACTAGATTTGGTGTCCTGTATCCAGAGTTATGGGCTGTCAAAATTGGATGATTTTGCTGAGCACTGTTCATATGGTCATTTTTACCCGGTTAAGTGTAAGATCCATAATTGTAAACTTAGATGGATTTAATGTCTCAAACCTATTTCCCTATGAAGGTTTAAGGGTATTAAAGGGTTTAAAACCTTTAGAGCATAGGAGAACATGGGTAGAATTTGAGTTGGACACAGTGTGAAAGTTTGGAAAAAAAAATGTGCACCAATAGCATTCATGTGTGCATATGATTGTACATGCACCTGGGGATTTTACTCAAATTTCATATTGGCCAGGAATAAAGAATTTCATTGTCATCATCACTTCTAAATGAAATTGTATATGAATATGTGTGTGATGGTTAGACCAATATACACATCTTTGTATATTGACCAAGAGGGCCACTTGGGTAAACATAGTGCACATGTTTTGCTTGGCCTACAGAACATGGACTATTTGGGTCTTGAGCTCACTAAAACTGATCACTATATTTAAATACTCAGAGTGGTAACAAATGGCCTATCCTAATAGCCCTCGGTGGCTATATTGAGCCGAATGGGGCCTCCTATTCCGAAAGAGCCTTATACCATGAAGGGTCTCATTCTCTGAAGAGGTCTTGTGGATATATGACAAAAATGATTAAGGAGACTCTAACAGAGAGACCTCGCACACGCCCCTGCCCTCTGGCCAGAACGGCCTACGTCCAGCTGGAGATACCTATCTCCGAAGGTATGGATCAAATCTGACCGAACACGTGTCACAATCTGAACAAGCTATGTCAAATGGCCTCCTCCCTTCACCCTCCTATAAATACTTAGGAAGGACCTTGGTAAGAAAAGAGACAGAACTCTGGCTATTCCCCACTCTTTGCTCCTTACAACTCTTACTCTCAAATACTGACTTGGGCGTTGGAGGCTCCTCCCTTGGAAACACATTCCGATGAGTCTCTAACCCCTATTCTTCAATGTCTTGCAAACACCATCCTACCTGAAGTCTCTCATTCAGGCACCTTCACACCAGAAGTCTCTCCCTCAGGCCAGCATGTCATACAACGAGGATGCCGCCGGGCTTCAAGGTGTTTAACAAAGAACCGAGCAATCTCGATTTAAGAACCAAACTCAATATGTTGATGAATATAGGGAGATGGCTAAACTTAGAAGAAAAGCTTTCCAACAAAGGGTAGCCATCACAACGAACTTGCATGTCAGACCTAAATGGATCAAGAAATGAGAACTTGTTCTCCTAATGGTTGAATTGGAATCTCAAAGACCATCTCATGGTGCACTTTCTGGCAAACTGGGAAAGACTATATTTGGTGCTGGATGAAGTTAGGCATGGAGTCTATAAACTTGGAAGTACTAAAGGAGAAGAGTTGAAAAGCACATAGCATTCAGACTCTTTGAAAAAATTTTAGACTTAGTTCTATGAACTTAGAAATTTCCAAAGAAGTTACCTTATTACAAGAAACCTTCCCAAAGTGATCAACTAAATGCGGTGATCACCAAATTTGCCTAAAGTGTTAGGAGTCTCATGGGAATGCCTCCCAAAGGAGATTAACCGAATGTGGTAGTTTTTGAAAATACCTATGTTATGTCTCTCCTAGTTGAAGGCCTGTTTGAAGAATGTAAAGTACTTTGAATCAAGTTTGAAACCTTAATTCAAGTTCACATAGCAAGAATAAGTAAGTTTGTCAAAGATCACTAAGTTCTGAGGAGATTAAGGGATTAAATAGGGTTTGGGGGCAAAAAGGTAAGTTTTACATCTCGAATAGTTAGGCTTGGTCCCGAGTGTTGAAAATGAGTTTTTATAACCTAACTTTTAACTTTAACCCAAACTTAGTTGAAATAAACAAGATTTGACCAAGTTTGACTAAGGTTACCTAAAAGAGGGGACTTATTTATAACTTTTTAAATTCCTGAATGGCTTCTTGGTTAAGTGGCATATAAAATTAGTAAAGGAAGGGAGAGCTTCTATTTTCACCTTCAAACTTGAGCTCACCCTTCTCTCTACCAATTTTATGTGATTCCAAGCCCAAAACCAAGAGTTTTTTTATAGAAATTCAAGCTACCAAGGATATACAAGATATGGAAGGCTTGTTTCAAGCATGATTCTAAGTTTTTGAAGCTTGGAACTGAGTTTTCCACTATCCCCTATTTTTTATGTGAGGTAAGCCTTGAGTTCTTGGTGAATTTTTATTTATTAGATGTTTGGAAACTTTGGTTTTAGTTAGAAGGCAGAAATTATGTAATTTGTGCCTTTGGTTGCTTAGAACTAGGTGGAGCTTTGTAGAACTTGAGTTCTTGAGGAAGAGTTGCTTGTTTCTTGCTTGTGAAGTGAAGTTAAGATAAGGGAGTTTTGTTTTCAAGCTCAATTGATGCTATTGGAATGAGTTTCCTTGATGAATTCATGTAGTTCTAACAATAGCATTAGTTAGTGGAAAAGGTTGAATCATGGTGGACTATGAGGTTCGTGATGAATGGAATGATGTTATAATGCCTCATAGGTTGGTTTTTGATAGTTGGTTGTGATCTATGCAACATGTTTTACTAGTATGTGACGTTTGGAGGCTATCCATGCATGTTTGATATGTTTGGAAAGTGTCCAAAGTTCGTAGCAGTGAAATTGGAAATTTTCTATGTTGTCGCAGGTATTGCCGATGCATCGACAATCAATGCTAGTACCTATGATGTTACCATGAAAATTGGCAGTTCGTTTCTAACTGTGGTGATGGATCGCCATAGTTGGCAACACGTCACTGCAAGCATATTGGCTGAAAATTTTCTAATTTTGCTAGAGAGGTCGGGGGTAGACCTAAGGGGGTTTTTAGGGCACCTTGGGGTCCAATCATTCTGGGGGTACTCCGAGTCTTCTAGAAGTCCTTTGAGACCTAGGAGTTTTTTTTAGTTTTAAGAGGTCCTATGGTTACTTCTACCATAAGCAAGAAAACTAGTTTACAAAAGATCACAACTAAGTATCCCTAGCTTGGGTAAGAGGTTTAGAACCCTTGGCGACCTAGCCATGCCGTTAGCCATGAGGATGCAAGGTGAAACATTAGTGCACCTACTTTACAAGGTCTTTACAGTGTAGTCTACAAGGTCTTTATGGCCTAGTTCACAATAGTCCTACCATAATGCCCTTGCACATCATAAAAGGGAGAGGTTCAACTAGTGGTTTACCACTAGTTAGGCTGGCAAGCCAAGCTTACTAAAGGACAAGGCTATGCCTTATAGTTCAAGGACCAGGATGAGGACCGGTCCCAAGGGACCTAGTATATTCATATATTAGACCTTCAGGCTATACGAGCTCATAATAGGTTACATATGTTCTCATATGTGGAGTCCTTCGTAACTTTTCTTGTAGGTAAAGTGAAGACCCTTACTGAGAATTTCTAAATTCTCACTCCCTAGTTATGTTATGCAAATTATGAAGTTGTTGGGCCAGGAAACTGCTAAGGGTTCTCGTGGTAACTTGCTTTTGTTGCAGGTATTTCACTTGAGAATCTTCATGATTCTAGTGTACATGTGTTACTTGTTTATTAAGTTACAGTGCTAACTATAGTCTTCCTTTGGCCGCAGAGCCTAATAGCATGTGATCAGGGATTTTTGTGACTCACCACTGGGACTTACATTCAAGGTGAGAGTTAGTTCAAGAAGATCTTAATTGAGGCTTGTATACATAGTACTCCTAGTTGCCTCCATTGTCTATGTTTTCAAAAGTCCTAGACTCTATAGCTTGCTCTTAGGTGAAGGCATTAGTCTAGTTTATATATGAATACTCCTACATAGTTGTTATGTGTAGTAAACTCACATAAATGTTGATTTCGTATGCTTTGACTATTTCAACTTATTTTCTATGGAAATCTTTTGGCCAAATCAAGGTTTTATGGATTTTGTTAATCCAAGTCAAAGCATGAAAAGCATGCATTTTGCATATTATAGGTTAATCAAATAGTATAAGAGAGTTTTAATCCGCGCACATATACAACTAGCCAATTACAACCACCATGAGACTAGCTCTCATAAGCTTCCTGGGCAGGAGCCAAGGATGATCGTGTCAACAGAAGTGTTTTGAACATAACAAGTCTCCCGAAAACATTGCTTGAATTCCATTATAAAACACTTAGAGAAATACTTAGGACTCCAGAAGTCATAGAATATTACTTTCGGAAAAGGTTATGGTTTTAAATCCTTAACAGTATTTCTGACAAGGATAATACACAATCGAATGTCTGAAGCTTTGCTGAAGATGATAAATTAGCCGAAAATGGTGAATAAGTCAAAAAGAGTTAGTCATTTCTCTGAAAAGGTGGAAAGGCTTTGAGAGCAAATGATGCTAGCCAAAGTAATTAATATGTTGAAGGCTGAAATGGCTTCAAGCACTACATTACTCATGGACTTAGCCAAAATATTTTAAGGGAATAAAGATATTCCATTTAAAGAGGCCAAGTACAAAGAAATAAGTGCAAAAAAAATCCTATGGATTATCTTGTACTTTTGTGGTACCTTCGATGTCATCATCTTCGGTATCCCCTTCCTCAGCATCATCACCTTCGTTAGTTAAGGGTAGTTCCAGAAGGTTAAGGAACTCTATCTTTGACTGTTAGTGCTGTACCCAAAAGCCAATCATGAGATAATTGTATTTTGAACATTGAGGCATGATATTTTATTAAGGCATTAATCCAGTAATTATGTTTGTTGTTCTATTTCTATGTAACATTATAAACATAATTATAACCCTAGAATAATGATATTCTTAAATGTCCCTGATCTAGTATTATCGTGAAGCAGTTTGCAATAATACGTAAAGACTAGCATATGTGGACACTAATATAAGTAGTCTACATATGGGTACTGATAGCCGAAGGGCTATTACCCTTGGAGGTCTCCCAAACTGGCCTAATGAGCACCACCCTCGGGAAACGCAGGTGATCAACCTCAGAGAAAAGGGAGTCCTCACCACCCTTAGAGATGCTTAGCACTGACCTCGGGGACGCTGACACCACCCTTGGAAAGGTTACATGACCAACTTCGGGGAGGGGTGTCTTTCACCACCCTTGGGTTTTATGAACCTACCAACCTCGGAAAAGTAACTCCCCATCCTCGGTCAAGGGGGAACGTCTCCCAAAGGTACCCCGCTCTGCCAAAGGACCTTTCCTGACGACCCTTGGTGGTGATATCTAGCCAAAGGAGCCTCATACCTCGATGGTGCCTCGTTCTCCGAAAGGGTCTTGCAAAGATATGACAAAAATGGTTAAGGAGCCTCTGACAAAGAGACCTCACACACGCCCCTGCCCTCTGGCTAGAATGGCCTACGGCCAGCTGGAGATACCTATCTTCGAGGGTACGGATCAAATTTGACCGAACACGTGTCACGATCTGAACAAGCTGTGTCAAACAGCCTCCTCACTCCACCCTCCTATGAATACTTAGGAAAGACCTTGGTAAGAAAAAGATAGAGAACTTTCATTATTTACCTACTCTTTGTTCCTTACTACTACTACTCTCACAAATACTGACTTGGGCATCGGAGGCTCTTTCCCTGGAAACATATTCCGGGGAGCTCCTAACCCTTGTTCTTCTGAGTGTTTCAGGTACATTCATACCGAAAGTCTCTCCTTCAGGCCAACATGTCAAACGACGAGGATACCGTCGGGTATCATTTGGCGCCGTCTGTGGAAAATCCCTCTCAGATCATCGCTGTTGAGACACAACGTTCTAAGGACAAGGGACTCCTGAAGTCCTAGTCCGCACCCGAAGCTCCAACAGCGACTAAACAACCTACGGTAGAGACTTCTTTGCTTAAGGATGAATGTCCTCTGACTATCACGACGACCTTTCTGCGGGACTTTCAGCACTCTATTGTGGCTGAAATGACCTAACAGCTCAACCAAAGGTGGTCACAACCACCTCCCAGGGGAAGGTCGCCTTCTCCTAGCACCCAGCAAGAGAGGAATGCCACTCTCTAACAGTTGTAACCCAAGTGTAGATTGTCGTAAGTAATAAAATCTTGGGAGTCCGAGTGCCGAACCATAGGGAAGTGAATTAAGAAATACAAATTACAGATTTTTAATAAAAGGTGTGAACAAGTGTTGATTAAAAATTCAAATTCAAATAAAATAGCTAAGGTTAGGGGATCCACTTTTAGTATATCAGTTATGATTAACTTTAGCCCATCTTACCACTCAATTAATCTCCACACATAAAGGAGGTCCCAATCGAGGAATTTAGCTAGTATTAACTTTCATTGATCTTAAAATGCCAACGCTTGCTAATGGGTTCAAGTATCCATCATGTCAACCTTTGTCGACAATAACTCAAGATTCCAATATAGTTGGCAGAGCCATGTTCTATAGAGGGAATTAAGTAGCTTTTGTGCCAATGATTGACTATGATGAATCAAGACTCCCACTTAACAAGGAGGGCAATTAAATAGATTAAGGAAGAAAATACTGTTAACGTTGCAATCCATTCAAATCAATCATAACCTTTATAATAAAAGCTTCATCCTTTCACCTTAGCAAAAGAAATATTAGTTAGTCATGATAAAAGTAAACAACATGTAGAAAGATGAAATGAACATAAATTGAAAGATCAAAGGAAGAATAAGAACAAGAATGAGAAAACACTTGGAAAGAGCTTCGATATTGAAAACTAGAACATAGCTAAAGAAGAAAACCTAAGGATAATACAAGAACATAAAGGAGGCCTAAGAAATGGCATGAATTCACCCTCCCCACCAAGGTGCCTATTTATAGAGTTTTTGGGGTGGGTGAAATGGTAAAATAGTAAAATGTAGGTAAATATAAATCAACAAAGGCAGGCTGCAACTTCTCTTAATTTTTTGACCATCGTAAACATTCAATTAGCTCTTCCTCAAACCACAAAACTTATAGATCTCTTCTTTATCTTCAAATTGATAGCTTGTTCATTCAAATCGGACATCCGTAGCTCAAGTTATGATTTTTCTACAGAAACTACTCTTCAGCACATGAAAGAATGAATGGTTTCACCTATAATCAGATTTTGGCAATGAAAACAATCAAACTAGCTCGCAGAATGAAGCAAAGTTGAAGATTTATGTGTTGGCTTTTAAATGAATTTAGAATCACTCAGTTCTGACATCTACAACTCCAGATATGATTTTTCTCGTGAACGGCCACCAAGTGATGTTTTTACCTACATAAAAAAAAATTGTTTAATATATATATTTTAATATTAATGAACAGTAAACCACGTATATATAGTAAATATGCATATAAATAGTGAAATACATGTATGAATAGTGAGTTGGTGAATAATAACTTTGAATAGTAAAAATGTGTGTGAATAGTAAAAATGCGTGAATAGTAATCCAATGGAAAAATGCTCAAAATATAGAAATTAATGATACTCAAAGTGTATAATGATAATTAAAACCCTTAATAGCAATAAACTTATGAGTATTCATCAATGAGCCCAAAGTTACCCCGCCGGAGCTCCGGAAGCGGGGGCTCTCACGATGAGTCTTCAATGGAGAACGTGCCCTCTAGAGGACGTCACACGGGAGAAACGGTGTTAAAAGAATCCAGGACTTCCTGCCGGTGAAGTCCATCCCTGTACGGGAGGTCCTAGTCCCCACGCCGATGAAGTTACTCTCCGAAAAGGAGACGTTGCTCTCCGTTTACGGTGACCACCAGACAGCAAGCGGGAGACAATGCTACCACCCTCATGGAGAAGATCCTAGAAAGGTTGGAAAAGGTAGAAAAACAGATCTCCCGGAAGCCTGTTTGGTCGAGGTTGACGGAGACATTCACCGGAGAAGAGTCACCCTTCATCCGTGCAGTGGTAGAGGCACCTATGCCGAGTGACTTCCGAGTACCGTGCTTGGAAACATATGATAGATGTAGTGACCCCCAAGCTCACTTGATGAAGTATAGGCACAGTGTGCTGTTGGATGTGGCTGATGATGCCACCCTCTGCAAATGCTTTAAAGTCACTCTTTCAAGGCCCGCAACTGTGTGGTATAACTCCTTGGCTCCAAAGACCATAATGTGTTTCTAGGAGTTATCTACCGCATTCACCTAGCAGTTCATCAGAAGTAGAAAGATGGCGAAGATGCCCGTCCAAATGTTTGACATAGCCCAAAAGAATGGGGAGACCATTCAGTACTATGTTGAGAGGTTCAACCAAGAAGTGCTGAATATGCCCGACTTCTACCCCGAAATCCGCATCCTTGCCATGATCAGGGGACTTCGGAGAGATTCACAACTCTTTTACGAGTTCTCCAAAGATGCCCCTAATACCCTCGATGAATTCTACCAAAGGGCAGAACAGCACATGATGGCCGAAGAACTGCGAATGGTAGGGCTAAAGTCTTATCACAATCATCCCGAGGGTCAGGCTCACCAACCTTGGTATTCGACCGAGAGTGGGGGTAAACCTCGGAAGCAGAAAGGGAAGAGGCCGGTGTCGTTCACTCCCTTGAACACCACAAGGACAAACATACTGATGGCCATGGAGAGGCAAGGGACTACTATCCAACGTCCGAAGGCCATGACCTCGGAGAATAAGAAGAACATGAAGAAGTTTTGCCAGTTTCACCGAGGCCATGGGCATGACACCGAGGACTACTTCCAGCTAAAAAACTACATCAAATCTCTGATCAAACAAGGCCAACTACGATGATACCTGTGAATGTCGTCCCCCAAAGAAAGAAGGGAACAAGGAAGGAAAGGGGAAGATGAGGACTACGATTTCGACCGACGTCAGAACTGAAGTCCCAGAAATCATCCACCATCTCCGGCGGGAGTAATCCAGACAATTACTAATGGGATACCCTCAACCAAGAGAAAAAGGAAAGTCTGAGAAATCTCAATGATGGAGTTCAGAAACCCAGCAAACAAGCTTGTTCGAAAAGATGGGTCTGCCGTGAAGTTCCCTCATGATGACCCCCTCCTAATCATGGCAAGTATAGGGAGTTGAGACGTCAAAAGTGTGCTCATTGATGATGGTTCCAATGCCGATGTTCTGTTCTCCCACCTATTGCCGAACTTGGGCATCTCCAAGGGTGATCTCAAACCCGCTACTTCCCCTACATTCGGTGTAGGTCCCTCCGAACTCCTTGTGCTTGGGTGGATTGATCTGCCCTTGATGTTAAGGGAAACTTTGGTTCAGGACAATAAAGAGCTCTTTGGTTCCACAATGACAAGGTTCATTGTCATAGATGTCCCTTCTTCATACAATGCCATCCTCGGAAGGTAGACACAAGGAAATCTCCATATTCGCCCAGATGTGAAATACCTAATAGTCACCTTCGGCACGAAAGAAGGGGATGCAGAGATATTCATTGATCAAGCTGAGGTGAGGAAACTCTTCATGAAGGCAAGACAAAGTCCAATGAAGGTTCATGCACAGACTTCAGAAGAAAAGAGCATACTTGCTGAAGAGGCAATAGGAGAAGGAGTAGGTGACTTCAAAAAAATAGAAATAAAGGATGTAGAACTTGTCCCAAGCCGACGTACCCGGGTGTAGAAACAACTAGCTGAAGGTGACAAGCAAAAACTTATATCTTTTCTATTAATGAACAAAGATCTATTTGCCTACTCTCCGAAGGACATGCCTGGGGTAGACCTTCAGATAATTTAACATAGCCCTAAAGTGTGCCCAGAGGTGACGTCTGTTCGGCAAAAAAAGCGCAGCCTCTCGGCGTATGAGAACAACTTCGTCAGAGCCGAAGTCCAACGGTTAACGAAGGCAGGCATAATAAGAGAGGTCAAGTACCCCGAATTGCTTAGCAATGTTGTCATTGCCACAAAGGAAGGGGGTGATAAACTCCGAATGTGCATCGACTTCCGAAACGTAAATGATGCTTGTCCCAAGGATTCATTTTCTCTCCCATCGATAGATCAATTGGTGGACTCAATCGCCGAATATGGTCTACTTAACTTCCACAGCACCTTCAGTGAATACCACCAAATTCAGATTGATCCCAAAGATGAGGAGAAAATCGCCTTCATCACCGAAGTCAGGACCTACTACTTCATCAAAATGCCCTTCGGCCTTGAGAATGCAGGGGCCACATACGAAAGGCTGATGAATAGAGTGTTCAACTCCCAAATTGGGAGAAATATGGAAGTATACGTCGATGATATGATAGTTAAGAGCAAACTGCCTAGTAGTCATATCCTAGACTTAAAGGAAACATTCCACCAACTTCAGGAATTCGGAATACGTCTCAACCCTGAGAAGTGCGTATTCAGAGTGAATGCGGGCAAGTTCCTCGGACTCATGGTGTTAGAAAGAGGTATTGATGCCAACCCAGGCCCTGCTAGGGTTCCAAACTCCCACTACAACCAAGGATGTGCAAAGACTCACATGTAGAATCATGGCCCTTAGCAGATTCATCTCTAGATACGAGGATAGGTGCCGACCATTCTTCAAAGTGCTCACCAAAGCAGCAAAAAATGAAGATGACTTTGGTCCGAAGGAACACCCTTAGAATGAAGACTGCCAAAAAGCTTGGGATGAGCTTAAAAGCTACCTAACCCGTCTGCCGACACTTCGGCAACCGTGGGAGGGAGAACCCCTCATCCTCTACCTCATCGTCACTGAAAAGGCAGTAAGCTCAGTGCTAGCAAAAGAAGAGGGAGGAAAGCAATGGCCAGTGTATTACGTGAGTATGTCTCCGCATGGTGCCAAAGTTAGGTACCCTCTTCTGCAGAAGGCCATCTATGCCCTACTATTGGCAAGTAGAAGGTTGCGACCCTACTTCCAATGGCACCCTATCATGGTCCGAAGTAGCCTACCTCTTTGAGATGTTATGAGAAAGCTAGACCAGTCGGGAAGATTGTCAAAATGGTGCATTGAGCTCAGTGAATACGACATCACCTATGAGCCAAGAAGGGCAATAAAGGCCCAAGCATTAGCAGACTTCATTGTTGAAGTCCCAAAAACCAGGGATACCACAAAAGGCCTCAAAAAAGATGACCTCGAGTGGACACTCTTTGTTGATGGAGCCTCCAATTCTGAACACCAAAGAGCTGGAGTAATCCTCCGTAAGCCCGAAGGTATGGAAGCCAGGAAGGCCATCAAATTTGGATTCAATGTCACCAACAATGTTGTAGAATATAAAGCCCTTATAGTAGGCTTGCGGTTGGCAAAAAGAGTTTGACACAGTACATATAGAAAATGTACCTCGACGAGATAATATGGAAGCAGATACTTTGGCCAAATCAAAAGAGTCCACTGAAGTACTGTATCAGCTAAGTATAGCGATAATGTGCATGACAACCTCGGGTAGAGGATGGAAAGACCCTATCAAGAAATGCCTCACAACCTCGGAACTTCCCGAAGATCCTCTTGAAGCCGTGAAAGTGCGAAAACGCTAAAGAAGATACTTCCTAATTGGGGAAGAGTTGTACCGACAAGGGTACGCAAGTCCGTTACAGAGGTGTGTCAACGAAGAAGATGTTGAAACGGTCCTCAAAGAAGTCGATTAGGGGGCTTGCGGTTCTCATATACTTGTCGGGGTACTACTTCGCCAAGGATACTTCTAGCCTACCTTAAGGAAGGACGTGAGGCAATTCGTCCAGAAATACGATAGCTGCCAGAGACACACTCCTATCCAAAGACTATCCTCGGAAGTCATAACTTCCGCAAACTACCCTTGCCCCTTCGCTGTTTGGGGTATTGACCTCATCGGACCTCTCCCAACAGCTCCAGGAGGAGTGAAGTTCTGCGTAGTCGCAGTAGACTATTTCACCAAGTGGATTGAAGCAGAGCCATTGGCAGCAATATCAGCAAAGGACATACAAAGATTTGTCTGGAAGAACATTATATGCAGATTTGGCATGCCAAGGGTGATAGTAGCTGATAATGGTTCCTAGTTTACTGATAAGGGGTTCCAAGAATTCACAACTGACCTCGGGATGAAATTGCACTTTGCCCCGGTGGCCCATCCTCAAAGCAATAGAAAAGTTGAAGTATCCAATAGAACGATAAAACATGGCTTGAAAAAGAGGCTGAAGGAAGCAAAGCGGAAATCGCCAGGAGAGCTCCCGAGTGTGCTATGATGTTATCGAACAACTCTCCGAAGGGCCACCGGTGAAACACCCTTCTCACTCGTCGTCGGCACGGAGGCCATTTCCCTTATCGAGATTGTACAGCCATCCGCAAGGAATAGGTCTTCGACAAACAAGGAAACAACCTCGATCTAAGAACCAAGTTGGATCTCATTGACAAGTACAGAGAGATGGCCGAGCTCAGAAGAAAAGCTTTTCAGCGGAGAGTAGCCGTTGCTACAAACTTGCATGTTAAGCGTAAAGGAATCAAGAAAGGGGACCTCATCCTCCGAAGAGTTGAATTTGAAGCCCAAAGACCATCCTATGGAGTACTTCGGGCAAATTGGGATGAACCTTATTTGGTCCTCGAGGAAGTTCGGTCAGGAGTCTACAAGCTCAGTGATGCTGAAGGTGGAGAATTGAAAAACACTTGGCATTCAGACTCTTTGTAAAATTCTACACTTAGAAAAATTTTCAAGAGAAAATTTGTACAAATCCTTACCAAAGGTGACTGACCGAACATGGTTGGTTCCTAGGGAGAAAACCGAAAATGGTTATTTCGAAAGGTGGAAGTATAAAATTATACTTCTTTTCCAAATGATACCAACCAAACATGGTCGCTTCCGACGGAGAAAACCGAACATGGTTATTTCAGAAGGTGCATTTGTGAAAATAGGCAATGCTTGCCGAAGATGGTAGCACACCCTGAACATGGTTAACGACGATAGGGGTTGTTTTCTAAAATATATAAGCGTGTATACTTAGAAAAAAATTTCAGAGGCAAACCTATGCAAAATATCGAAAAGGGCAAACCAAATGTCGTTGCTTCAGAAGGACCACGAGTAACTTGTACAAGTTTGCCTAAGGTATATTAGCCGAACACGGTTCGAGCCGATAAAGGGAAATCGAAAGTACAAGTGCATCGAAGGTATTCGACCGAACACAGTCGATGCCAAAGGTACTTAACCATTTTTTGTGCTAATTCAACTTGACCGAAGATGGTCGCAAAAACCCTCAGCCCCGAAGATAGTTCGGTGCCGAAGAATGAAGACGATATCCGAGGAACAATTAGGGACTTAGCCAAATTTTGTGAAGTGAGAAATTTCATTAATACGTCATCACAAAATACAAGGGGTAGATTACAAAAAAAAAAAAGGCCTATTCAGGGTCCTGGCTACCTTCTGGCTCCCCAACATCTTCGGCTTTGTCACCTTCGGTGTCATCTTCATTAGCAGTAGCTTCGGTCCCCGAAGGTGGAGGAAGGGGAGATTGAGAAACTCCACCCTTGACCATTCTGAAGATGGTCCTTTAGGAATGTCCAGAGCCGCTAGGAATGAGAGGTCGAGGTCAGGAAACTTGGACAGGACTTGGTGGTGAGCAAGGTAAAAACTGTCCTGATGAGAAGACTTAGTCACCTCATCGGACTTCACCATCTCTACCTTCAAGTCCTCCAGCTCCTTCTTGAGGACCTCGACCTCCTTCTCCAATTTCTTTCTCTTTTTCTTCTTCTCCTTCTTCAGCCGATCGACCTTGGCTTCGAGTTTAGAGTTAAGAGAAAATGCCTTTGTAAGATCGGCAATGGCATCCTCCTTCTCCTTTTGAAAGAGGTCAAAGATATCACCTTTGTGCCGAGGTTAGACATCTTCGAAGAAAAGTCTTAAATCAGCTCCCCCTGGCTCTTCAGCACCTCCTCCCGGAGGTTGGCCAGATCCTTCTTGGCTATCTTATTAAGCTCGCCGTACTTCACGACTGAACTGGCAAAGAGCTCCTTGGCCTTTACCAAGGTCTCCTCAGACTGAGTTCGGACCAAAGACTATTTGGCTACCCAAGCTCGGAAATATCCACTATATGCCAAGAGCTGCAATGGGAAAGACTCCGAATAAGGTTCAAAAAGGAGCAAAAACTTAGGAAATTTTGCTAAGGACGAAAGGGTTCAAGGTTTACTTGGGCAGCATGTTCAGTCATCCTCACGGTGAGGACCTCCTTATCTGGACACTCCTCCGTGAAGGACTAGAATGTGGCATTCATGATAATGCCCTTCGCCATCTAAGGAGCTATTTTCTAGCAATTCTCAAAGAACAAGTCCATGTCCTTCATGAAAGTCTAGAAGGGCTCCCTCGGCACCTTGTCCCTCAAAATTTTTGTATCTCGAAGGGCCTTCTTCAGAGCGTGGTCCACCACCCACTGACCAAATGCTTGCTCTTTTGCAAAATCACGCCGAAGTTCCATTAACACGTTATCCCTTAACCATTCATCTATAAGGTCTAAAATACCAAAAATTCCCAAACTTATAGAAGAATGGCTAAAGGACAAACCTGGAGGGAGTTCGACGGCTTCTCCATCAGAGTCACTAACATCAAGGACCTCCACTGGAACACCTTTACCTTTCTTCCTTCGGCGTTCCTCAATCTCTTTGGTCGAAAGTCCCCCTACCGATGTCCCCAAAGTCTCCACCGCAGTACTGGGACTTAGACAAGTCGACCAGATGGCCGGCTCCGAAGGGGGATCGGCGCAAACAGGAGTCTAATCTAAAACCTCCACTTCCCCTTCGGGTGGAGGTGGAATGGAGTCCTCCTTTGCCTTCTTCGACTTCGATGCCAAAGATGGTCCGCCTAGTGCCTTCTTCCTCTTCGATGCTACCTTCTTTTCCTGCTACTCCCCATTTTTGGCCTGGCCAAGAAAGTGGCTCTTGTAAAAGGCATTAGACTTATCACCCATCTCTGCAAGAAGAAACACATTAGTATAAGTACAAAAGGATGTATATCACTAAATATGGGAAGGAACTTACTCTCTTTGAGTGCCGAATAAGTAAGCTCGCCCCGAAAGGAGCATCACTAGCCACGTCTTCTTCCCATCAAATAAGGGCTTTGGCATATCCTTGTCAGTAATATGCTCATTGATTACCCCTAGCTCCTGAATGACCTCTTTGGTCATAAAGTTCCATCTTATGGGGAAGGGGTATAGGGAACGCGGAAGGACCTCGGGATCCTAATCCACGACAGCCTGAATACAACTGTCAAATTCTTCAAACTGGGACTCTAGCTCTAAGGTTAATAGCTTCCTCGGATCTACTACGTCAGTATCAAGAGTCCCCGAAGCCCATTTGGTTGACACATGCTTCCACTACTCATCCACCTTCAGAAAGAAGAACTTTTTTTGCCACCCTCGCCAACTGTCCTTCATTCCGAAGGTGAACATATATTTCTTGCTCCTAAATCCCCGAGAAAGCAAGAAGTAGAACCTGCCCTTTAGAACAGGGTAGGGTTTGTAGTACTGCATGAAGAAGATGAAGTGGTACTCTATCTCGAAGACCTTACATATGCAAAGGAAGGTGTTCAAATAAGAATAGGAGTTCAGGGGAAGTTGGTTCACGGCTATGCCATGGAACTGGTAAAAGTTGCAAACAATCTTCAAAGGGGGATACCGAAGTCCAACCTTCAGTTGAGCCCGGAAGACAGTAACCTCATTCAAATGAGGGGCATAGTTGGGCATAGCAGGGCTAGGAAGCCTTGTGACAGCATAAGAAGAAAGAAAGAATTTGGCTGACCACTTCTGGACTTTCTCTGAAGTAGCACAGCTCGGATAAGAGTTAAGGGGAAACCAACTCTCAAGAATGGGGTAGGTCTTAGCTTGAGAAGAAGACGTGTTCAAAAGGGAAAACTAACCTCGGGGAGATGAAGGAGAAAATTTTGAGAAAACAATGGCAACTTGGAAATAAACCAACATAGTTCGGACTGAGGTATGAACTTTGGGGGACCACCGTAAGTGTTGCCGAAAATCGCTCCACTGCTAGCACCACCACCAAAGAGAAGGTGAAAAAGGAGAGAAAATCATAGAGCAAAGGCAATGAAAAATGAGAAATGTGGAAGACTATGAAGGAGGAAGGGTTTATATAAACCGAAGGAGGCAAGCAAAGCGTCGCCATAATGACCCTTTGTAGGTGAAGGGACGTAACTGATGTAATGGATGCAACCGTTCACCAGTCACTTGGTGACATGTGTCACCTGACGCAAGAAACAAGGGCACGCTTTCTAACAACTAGCAGACCTTTGCAAGCCTACCCTGAAGTGATGCGTCTATCTGGTCAAGAAGATGTGACGATTCACTGGCAGACAACAGAAAACTCAAAAGGGAAATATGCACTCCGGTCAGAAGGAACAACTTCGCGAACATCAAACCTCAGCCAAAAAGCGAGGAGCACCACTTAATGCCGAAGGAACTACCTCAGCTAGGAGAGACATCTTGAACCAAAGAAGTGCCCTCTTCCGAAGAAGGTAACCTCGATCAAAAGTCTAGTCATACTAACTGAGATGACTATCACCTCCCAAAAGTTCCATGATACGCTTGTAAAAGCTCAAGCACCAAAGATACAACTTCAGCTCTCCAAGGGGGGCATGTGATAATCGAAGGGCTATTACCCTTAGAGGTCTCCCAAACTGGCCTGATCAGCACCACCCTTGGGAAATGCACGTGACCAACCTCGGAGAAAATAGGGCCCTCACCACCCTTGAAGAGGCTTAGCACCGACCTCGGGGACACTCACACCACCCTCAGAAAGGTTACATGACCAAGTTCGGGGAGGGGTGTCTTTCACCACCCTTGGGTTTTACGAACCTACCAACCTTGGAAAAGTAACTCCCCATCCTCGGTCAAGGGGAGAACGTCTCCCGAAGATACCTCGCTCTGCCGAAGGACCTTTCCTGACAACCCTCATTGGTGATATATAGCCGAATGAGCCTCATACCCCAAAAGGGTCTCGTTCTCCGAAGGAGTCTTGCAAAGATACGCCAAAAATGGTTAAGGAGCCTCTGACAGAGAGACCTCACACATGCCCCTACCCTCTGGCTGAAATGGCCTACAGCCAGCTGGAGATACCTATCTCCGAGGGTATAGATCAAATCTGACTGAACACGTGTCACAATCTGAACAGGTTGTGTCAAATGGCCTCCTCCCTCCACCCTCCTATAAATACTTAGGAAGGACCTTAGCAAGAAAAAGACAGAGAACTCTCGCTATTTACCTATTCTCTGTTCCTTACTATTACTACTCTCACAAATACTAACCTGGGCGTCAAAGGCTCCTCCGCCAGAAACACATTCCGGGGAGCTCCTAACCCTTGTTCTTCTGAGTGTTTCAAGCACTTTCATACCAGAAGTCCCTCCTTCAGGCCAACATGTCATACAACGAGGATGCCGCCTGGCATCAGGTACAAGTTGGAGAACTTGTGTATTGCACCAACCGACCATCAGAATGCTACATAGATCACTATATGAGTTTCAGAAGTGATTATCATAGTGATCATGTATATGTAGTCTTTTGACCTAAGGTCATCAAGGTTCCCTACATGTAAGTCATATACTTTGATACTTCCCTTTGTTGCTCATAACTGAGTGAAATTGAATGAGGTCATTGGGCATGTCACATATCATGCGGAGGGTTTTTGTATCATCAAGATGGGATTTATCCCTCCTATGTAATGGGAGTGATATCTTCGGGCCCCTTGATAGAATGAGACTAAGAAAATGCATGGCCATGCTCAGATGAGTTGTACGGTATCAATGTCATCAATTTAGTAAGTCTACTCGGTATTCAAGAAACCATAGATCGGGCTATACGAGAGTGACACATTCCATATCTAATGTTTGGTCTTGATATTTTGGACAAAGGCACAATGTCATATACGGATAATGATCATAAAGGTTTAGTCGAACACTAACAATCTTGTCACTTGGGTAGCAATAAAGTGTTACTAGACACTGCTTATTGTTTATGATGCTAGACACTGCTCATTGTTTATGATCATAAATGATTTATGGTCATTGCCAATGTGATATGAGCCTATTGGGTCGCACACATAGAGCCAATTGGATTATTTTAGTGCATGGGCCGAATTGTTTGCTCTTGGTTTCATGATAATTTCGTATTAATGATTGGCCCAAATGTTGAGTTATTATTACGCCTGAAATTAAAACCTAATTGAAATAGGGCTTTGAAACCCATTAAGCTTGGAAGTTGAGTCTCACTATAAATACATCATATAGTGAGAAATTTGTAGCTCTTGCCTTACCCTCCTTAAGGATGAAATTAGAAGAGTTCTGAAAGTTCCAGCCACACTCTTCTCTTGCCATTCCTTGGAGGATGTAAGCTACCACTGCGAGCACAAGAGGAATGCATCTACTCGGTTATGGTGGAGGCGTGGTGATCCCAAGAGGCTCGTGTAAATACCATAGAGAGCTTGAACATGTCTACTATTCAAGTTTTCTAATTTGACTCAATAGTTGGGTGAAAAATCCCAACCGAGCTAGATATAAAATTTTGAGCACCCAATTTACCTTATTTCATTTGGATCCTGCAGAGTTTCAGTTATATTCCGCTACGCTTGTTTGGCTCCCAAAACCCTACATCAACCATGTCGAAGAAGGCCCCTCAGGGATGTCCAGTGCTCAGAGGAAGAAGACATCAAGGTCGAGAAAGCGTGACAGAATTTGATGGTGAGCAAGGCAAAAACCGTCTTAGAACGAAGATTTTTTTGCCTTATCTGCCTTAGCCTTCTCAGCCTTCAAGGCCTCCATCTCTTTCTTCAGGGCATCTATCTCCTTCTCCACCTTCTTCTTCTTCTTCTTCTTCTTTCACTTTTTCAGCTGATCAACCACTGCAATAAGTTCAGCATTGATTTCCATTGCCTTGGTCAAATCAACAATTGTGTCCTCCTTCTCCATCTGAAGAGTCTCCTCAACCAAACTCTACTCCGCCAGCTTCACCCAGAGGTTAGAAATTTTTTAAAAACACTCCTCGAGGAGTTTCCTCTAGCTTTCCAGCACCTCCTGGCTAAGCTTGGCTAGGTCCTCCTGGGTGATCTTATTGAGCGCACCATACTTAAGGCATGAGCTCGCAAACATATCCTTTGCCTTAGCCAAGTTTTCTTTCGACTGACTTCAGATTGAGGACTGTTTTGATGCCCAGAACCGAAGATAGCCTTTGTACACTAGCAGCTGCAGGAGAAGAAGGCTTGATGTGAGATATAGCAACTTAAAGGCCTAATATTTTTCTAAGTACAAAACGAAGAATGATTACTTGGGAGCATGCTCGAAAATCCTAGCAGCAAGAATTTCTTCATTCGGACAATCATTCATCAAAGATTGAAAGGTGGAATTTGGGATGATGCCCCTTGCCATGTGAGGGACCATTTTTTCACAGTCTTCCTAAAACAAGTCCATGTCTTTGGTGAAAATCTAGAAGGGTTCCCTCGGCACTTTATCTCTAGGGATCCTTGAATATCGAACGATTCACCTCCGAGCGTGGTCCATCATCTACTCTATCTGGGCCCAGTCCTCTGCAAAATGATGAAGTTCCCTTACCACATTATCTCTTAACCATTCATCTATAAAATCTAAAATGCTGAAAAATCCAAAATTCATAGATGAATGACTAAGAGACAACTTGGTAGGACTTCAGCATCTTCCCTGCCGAAGTCACTCACATTGAGGACCTCGACAGGGACCTCCTTACCTTTCCTTTTTTGCCTTTCTTCTGCCTCTTCAATCGAGACCAACCCTAGCCAAGCCCCAGGGTTTTTACAGTAGTGTCGGGACATAGAGGAATGGATAGGATGGCCACCTCCAATGAAGGATCTACACTTTCGGCAGAATGATCCTAGGCTTTGGTCCAATCTTCGGGGGCACGAGGCAGAGAGTCCTCCTTTGTTTTCTTAGTCTTTAGAGCCCCCAAAGACTGTCCAGCTACTTCCTTCTTTTTTTTTCCAGAGCCTTCTTCTTCTGCTCCCTCTTCTCGGCTTGACTGAGGAATAAACTCTTGTAAAAGGTCACAGATTTCTCACCCATTTATGCAATAAGGAAAATATCAGTGCAAGTACCAAAAATCCAAAAAAAAACACAAGTTGGAATGGAGCTTACTCTTTACAAGGGAAGAATAAGAGAGTTCATCGAAAAAGAGCATAACCAGCCGTGACTTTTTTCCATCCACTATTGGCTTTGGCATGCTCTCGTTAGTAATGTGCTCCTTGATGAGCCCCAGCTCCCAAAGCACCTCTTCGGTCATGAAGTTCCATCTAATTGGAAAATAGTATAATGCACGTTAAGAAGCCTGATTTATCCAATCAACTACTTCCCGAATGCGTCCATCGAACTCCTCGAACTAAGACTCTAGTTTAAGGGTAAGCAAGTTTGACAGGTCTATCATGTCAATAACAAGGGTCGCAAAAGCACACTTCATAGGCATATCTTTCCATTTTTCATCTACCTCCACAAAAAAGTACTTCTTCTGCCACCTTTTATAGTTATCCTTGGTTCCAAGGTGAGATTGGATTTCTTACTCCTAGATCCCCAAGGAAGCAAAAAATAAAATCCCCCATTCGAGACGGGATGAAACTTACAATATTGCATGAAAAAAAATGAAGTGAAGGGCAATCTTGAAGACCCTACACATCCAAAGAAAGGCATTGAAGTAAAAGTATGAGTTTGGTGGCAACTGGTTAATGACTATGCCATAAAATTGGCAAAAGTCATTCACCATCTTTAGAGGGGGATACCAAAGACCCGCCTTTAGTTGTGCTCTGAAGATAATAACTGATGGCCGGGGGCCTCATCNCCTTTGGAAAGTATTGGGGAGGGAAACGAGGACGCCGAGGTTGCTGTCACTTCGCCGCCTGTCGATTCGGCCGAGGTCCCTGCTTCCGCCGACGTCCCTCCAACCGACGTCCCTCCCCAAAGTCCTACTGCGTCGCAGGCCCTCCTTGATGTAGTGGTAGAAGTACCTTCTGCCGAGGAGCGGCGCAGGCGAAAGGGCAAGGGCATTTCGACCGAGGAGGCCGAGGACTCCGAGGACATCGTTGTCGAGGTTCCACCAGGTTTGTTTCCAGACAAAGCGTACTTCCTTTGTTTTTTCTGGATTGGCTTCTTTGTCTTTAATCTCCTTCTCATTCTTACCATGCAGGGGAGTTGACTACCCCTGACTGGGCGGCCGAACATGCTCGGAAGCGAGCTCTTTGGGACGGCAAAATCCCGCAAGGGAAGGTACCAAAGGAGCCTTCTGGACGTTCACGGAGGACATGAATTTGTACTCCGAGGACTGTCCTCAAATGGCGAAGGAAATTTCGAAGGGGGTGCTCACTGAGACCTCCTTCAAGGCTATTGCGGCGACCTATCCGGAGGACAACGATCTCGCCGCGAAAGTTACCGAACATGCTGCTCAGGTATACTCTTCAGACCCATTTACTTCAATTTTTTCCTAAGTGTTTGGCTCTTACTGACCTTGCGTTTATCTTCTTTGCAGCTGCTGGGGTACACCGGCTTTCTCCGAGTTCGGGTAGCCAGGCAGACGGCATTCCGAGCTTCGGCCTTAGAGGCCCTAGAAAAGGCGAAAGC
>KK900473.1:1751-24837 GCA_000696445.1 Aquilaria agallochum
CTTTGTGATATCTTATTATTGCTTACAGAAAGTGTGTGATTCGTCATTCTGCAAACAATTTAAGATTTTCTTTGTTTGCAGCTACACCCATACCACTTCTGTTTGCCTGGGCTTCTTCATCCAATTACTGTTGTCTATGAACTTAATTATGGGGAGACAGAGATGAAGCAAGGTATTCGCAGTTAGAGCCATTATGTTTTATTAATAAAAAGCTATCTATCAGTGGCACTATGAAAGTTCTTATTTGACTACTTTCAGCCAGAACGTTCATTTCTTCCCTTCAGTCAATCCCATTATTATCTGAATTTGAAAGTGGCCACTGTCCTTACCAAACTAAGTTTATTAGAATCCTTTTCGCTTGAAGTTACTATTGTCTTCTATGACCTTAGGTAAACACTATTTTAGTATTGGTATACTTTTGTGTCAATTCAGTCATATCTTGCTATCTCTCCAGCCATGTCTTTTCTAAACTCAAAAGCGACAGCTAATTGTCAACTAAATTGAGCTGCTTTTATTCTGCAAAATGAATTTTCATTGTCAGATTATGTAACCTTGGTTAACAAATATTAAGGCATTGGCGATGACTTACTATACAGATAAATACTTGCCTATTAGAAATATGCTCAATTTTAGCAATATTGTTAGAATAAAGCTTCTGAAATGTAATGAGTGTGCCGTTTGGATTGCATAGTTTGATAGTTGATATGGTATTATATCAGGATTACTGACTAAGAGTTTGTACATTTTCAGTTGAAGTAAGGAAATCCCTGCATTTAAGGCTTGGATTACCGTTTGATCGTCCCCTTTTGAGAATTGCCAACGCCCTTGATCTGTCAACAGTTTCAGCCAGTTCAAAGAAAATCTCTAATCAGAAAGGTAAGTTCATCTACTGTAGAAAGTTTGAGATTGCTAATGGTTTCGCTTCTCTGTTTTATCATTTCCTTGGTGTTGTTAGGTTCTGCTATGCTTAAAGATGTGCATATGGGAATTCCTAGCAGTGGTGGTGAGTGCCTGTGTGTGTTTGACTATTTTGATTTTCCTTTATGCTTGCCATGTGGTATTTAATTTTTGTTTATTGACTTTTTTTTTTCTAATTTCCTTTTCAGTCTCTGGTGGCATTTCTTCTCTGGTTCAAGGTTCTTATGAGTACTACCATTATCTTCAAAATGGCTATGATGACTCAGTAATGGATTTTCTTCCTACTTTTTCATCTCTTATTGCGTCGTTCAACAAGTTGTTTGAAGTGACCATTTTTTGTATATTATCAAAACAAACAAATTATGTTCAATATTGTTGAGCGAACATTATAAAGAAAAAACTAGGAGCTTACTNTGTATGTTAATGTAAGTACAAATTCCAAATGTGTACAGTGCTGGACACTCCTTTCTGCAATTGTTTCAATTGTTTAAGATGCTAGCTGTTTGTATTATATTCTTATTTGAGGTAAAAAGTTAAAAGAGGAATCAAGCCTACAGCCTGGGGGAACTTTTGAATTGGTATGTTAATTTTGAATGTGTATTCAAAATGGGAAAAATACGAAACAACCGAAACCTGTAACGTTTAATGTACATTACCAACGTGCAAACGGGAAACTTACCAACTTGCGCGCGTTGGTAATTACCGCCTGTCATCCTGTTACCAACGCGTATGCAAGTTGGTAATTACCAACGGCTTCATAACAACTCCCTTACCAACTGATGTAAGTTGGTAACTACCAACGTGGGTTCCTACCAACTATCAGGACAGTTGGTAAGTTACCAAGGTAAGTTACCAACTGCCACTTACCAACTGCCCAGCAGGTGGTAACTAGAACTACGCGATGGAAACCAAGCCTGGTTCATGACCGTTGGTAATTACCAACGTGAATTTTACCAACATCTACACGTTGGAATTTACCAACGTGTTATTAATTGCGCGTTGGTAAAAAATTTTCCAACGTATCAAATACCAACTGCCATTTACCAATGGCTCCGCGTTGGTAAATGGCAGTTGGTAAAGTTCTATATTTTAGTAGTGGCCTACTTTATACAAAGAGGAAGAAATCTCTTCCACAACCTAAGACTTGAACTTTACTCAGTCACATGAAATGGTGATTTTTTTCCCAATAGGGCTAAAACCCAATTACTTATTTCAAAAAGTTACTCAAATTTTCTTTTTTTTTTTTCTCAGTCAACAACATAATGAAAAAATTTTATGTGTAATTTTTCACAATACTTGCAAAGTTTTATGACTAAAAAATGTCATGTCCCAGTAACAATTTCTTATAATTTTTTTCTAGAGATAAATAACAAGTTTGTAGAGTGAAATGGACATTTTTCTTAATTGATACTTCACCTGTTCCAAAACTATTACAACATATTCTATTTTGTACAGTCCCAATTTTTATAACATTTCTATATTTAATAAATCGCTTTATCATACTACCCTTTAAACAATAATTCAATATTCACTTTTTTCAATTTTCTCGATTTATGTATAAGAAGTTATGGACTTAATCAGCAATAAGACATAGATTCTCTCAACTTTCTTAATCTCTGTCCGAAGTAAAATGGTTCAATGCATGTGTAGGAAGTGATAAGGAGTTCCTCCTTCATTGAGTAAGATCTCAAGTTAGAGTTAACAGATTTGGAAGAATCTCACTACTTGAAATTCTGTTTCACATTACAATGAATAGGGAAACTGTAGTTGGGAGCTCGACCTGGCTGACCCTAAAGTAGTCGCGGTCCAGTATAACCACTGCGGCCGTCAAGGAGTCTCGTACCAGGAAAAAAAAATCATGATGAACGGAAAATAAGTAGTTCACTGTTCATATCTCGAAAAATAAAATTACGAACGCATGCCACTTGCATAACTAAGGGTTCCATGAATTTTTTAGACCTTAGCTGCATAAACGGTTGAAGTGTACTTGTAACTCCATTTAAGAGTTATCCTCTCACGTAATCACGGTTGAATAGCATGTTTGAATATTACAATATGGCCCTATGCTTGGATTAAAAAAAAATATACACAAAAGTCTCAAATTTTCTATTAATACTGCGCTTAAATTTTCTACTAAAGTTTTTTGTTTTTGTCTGAATATACTATTGATATTTTAAAGTGGGCTCAAATGTGCTACTAAAATTTTAAATTTGGTGCACATATTCCACTACTCATTAAGAGTTGATGGAAAACATTAAAACTAATAAGTTTTAAAATTGTTTGGAGATAATGTAAATTTTAATAAATTTCATGGTCCTTAGGCAATTAATTCTAGAAATCACTCTCTCTCTTTCTCAAGGATCTTGGCTAGCCACCATGGCCTGATGTCTGGAGATTTTTCAACTACCGTCTACGACGATTGACAATAAAAAATTTTAAAATTTTAAAAGTTTTTACATTGTTAGATTCTTCTTTGTCTTCTCTTCAAGCTTTTTAAAAAACCGTATTTTCGAGTTCTTACTAGATTTTTGTAGATCGAGGTTTAAAATTAAAAAACACATAAATTTTTGTTTTAATTTATAAGTTTATAGTTTCTTTTTTGGATTTATTCTTTTAGAAGGTTTGTTGTGAGGACGAGACTTCAACTTTAATTGGTGATGGTGTCTCGACCGCTTATAGCTGTGTGTGAGTTCACATGTCTTCTGCACCAGTAAATAGACAGTTTTTCAGGCAAAATCAGCAACAAAGTTGAGGGAGAACAAAAGAGCTGCGGTTTGAACGAGCTTCTGTCTGCTCGATGTTGTTTCTAGACTAAACTCGTAAATAATAATACAAAGACAATGCAATTTTGGTGTCATGTATGGAGGGACAGTAGAACTATCGCCTGCCAATTGCAGTTGGATGACTGATTTGAGTGTTTGCAAATATTTGGTGGCCAATTTAAACCCACTGGCCAAACATTAATAAGAATTTTGATATTTTTTTGCCTATAAGAAAATACGCAAAGCCAATAATATTTTTCTAAAAGTTAAGTAATCATCCCAAGACAATTTTTATTTTTAATATTTTCATTTATTTTTCAAGACTAGTACATATTTTAGCTCCTTTTAAAACATTAACGGCAAAGTTCGGATAAAAAAAGCTTTACTGGCAAATTTAGTCTCAACCTAAAATATTAGTGACAAATTTAAGACTTTTACTAGAAGAAAACAATAAATTTAGTTGCAGGGTCATGCTGCATTAGAATAAATAAATAAAGAAATACGAGGACAATAGGCAAGGTAAATTTTCATCAACCAAGTTTATTGATGATATATCTCTGCTGCAATGTTACAAAAGGGGAGAAGGAAAATGGGGAAGATTTCATTTGGCTTCTTCATGAGATGAGAACTTCTAAACCTCCGGATAAACCCGGTTTGCCACTCACAGGACCTACCAAAACCTCTAGCTGCTTTTCCCTGCAGATGTCTTGCCCAAGGAAGTGAAACTCAATCTGCAAACAAAAGAGGAAAAGGTTTTACTCGTAAACAATACGGCATCTGAATCGACGCTATAAAATGTTATTGCACCACCTACAGATGAGATCTTCGTTCTCAGAATAGATTACTAAACCAAGTCAACAGATTCTTCTTCACATGTTTGACTTTTAAAGAATTTATCCCAAGTTTTTTCAGCACATGTTTGACTTCTAAAGAATTCATCCCAAGTTTTTTCAGCACCTTTGATACCATTATAATTGAGTGCATTAAACAAATTTAGCAATCCATAACTGATCCTCCAAAATTTCAAGCAAGCAAGCTCAAAGTTCTACACCACTTGCAGTAGAAGGTAAAATTCCCTTCATGCAACATCAGTAAAACTGCAAGCCAGGATTCTGTAATTCGTACAATTCGTGAGAAAACCTTACCGGATCATTGGCTTGCCTTGTGCCTTAGGAGCAGAAGCATTCTGGATTGGTACAGGGGCTGTAAGTTCCAGAGGCTGTAGGCAAGAAAATACATCAATTAGAACCACAACCCAATGCGTATAAAAACATGTGAGCCTTTTTTTTTTTTTTTGAGAGAGAGAGAGAGAGAGAGATTTTACAGACTGACAAGAGATGACTAAGCCAGCAGAAAGTACCTCAAGTTCCTCCCCGCCTCCATATGAACAAGCAGAAGGAACAGTTCCATTGCTTGTTAAAACTGGCACAGCTCTGGCTATATCTGATGTAGAAGACACGATGGGACTACGTTTGGAAATACCAGAACTAGAAGTCTCCTTCACCTGATTTCCGAACTCCAACTCCTCCAGCTCTTCAAGTTCTTGTGGCAGCTCAGATTGTGCATCATATGGCCCAGACATTATTTTCTCTATAGCCAACTTCTCTGCCTCTTTAGAGCTTGATTTATCATCAGTTACATTACAAGCCATAGCAGGAGTACTTCTTAAGGAACCATTCGTTTCACCCATTTGAGGCAATACTTCATCAGAGTTCCTTAAATTTAGTAAACCAGCCCCGATATTCCTTGGTTCTGCCAGTGCACCCGCATCACTCTGATCATCCTTGACAGAACAGGAACTGACTGGACTAACAGGGCTACCTTCATGAACATCAATGCTAGTGGAAGAAAGGCCAGGAATGCGCTTTGACTCTCTTGTTTGAGCGGCTAAATCATCATCCACCCTCTTTTGCTTCCTTCCACCATCTGATCCATCTGAAACTCCACTGATTTCTGGTGATTTTTCTGATTGAAGATGGCTAGGAACTTTCGAGTCTGAACCCCTCCTAGCATCCCAAGTTACTTTAGTTGGGCGGGAAGGTCTAACTCCACCAGGAAATACAAAGGTAGGAATGTTTCTACGTTTTACATGGGTTACACAGATCTCCATTCCTGGCTTCCATAGCAAATACATGTTAACAGAACGCTTAAAATCCTCCACAGTGAACCTTATATCAAATTGTTCACCCTCATTTATTGGATGTCCTTGTTTACGTTGCAAACCCATAAAGTAGGAACAATGGAAGGGTCTTAATTTATCTTGAAAATCTCCTGGGTGTGGGTGGCACAGAAGCAGATTACATGTATGCCTCTCAATCTGGATCAGGGAAGAAACAGCTGAATTAGTATTGCCAATATTAAGCTGGAGTACACAAAATATATAGAGCAGAAAAAAGACCGTTTGAATCCAAACAGAAGACCAAAATGGAAAGTTTTGAACTTTTCCTTTTAACCTCCTGCTCCATTGAAATTCATCCAATCTCCCATCCTCATCCCAGACACCACCCAGAAAACAAAAAATGAACATTAAATAAACAAATAAAAGAACACAAGAAAACCCACCACCACATAAATCCCCACAACAAAGGGGATATAAAATGCAAAAAGATTATGAAACAAAAATAAGTGGTCTTTCACCTTCAATGTAAGCTGACGAAGTCGGGACTCAACCCAGCCTTTCCATTTTCTAAAATCATCATCATTTTCTGCAGAGACGTCAATTTGTAGGTAATTCTTATATGCTTCAAAAAAAACATATGGCTCAAAAAGGATGTCCCAATCTGCTTTGTTTCCCTCCATAGCCTACAAGCATCACAACTCATAAGCATTACGCAAGAGAAATTAATGCAGCCAAGGAAATCAGCTATATCTTGGAAGGAAGTCAAAAAAATGATCAAGTTTGGTAGCTGATTGTCTCATACTGAGATCAAACAACAATCTCCCCAAATCCTAGAAGTTCCTTCAAATTACAACCAAATAACAGTTCCAAGAATATTTATATACTGTAACCTGGGAAGGGGAATGGACAACGTATCACAATCAAGCAAATCAATCAACTAGCTAAAAGTTTGTGACTCAAGCCCTAGTTACTTGGCATCAGCTATGTGAATCCTATGCCGCCGTACCACTATATGGACCCTCTTCCACATAGTTCTAGCCTAAGTCAAAATTCTAGTCATCATGCCATCAGTATATTCCATTCAACAGAACAAAAATGCAAGCACCGTGCATGCTTCATCCCTTAGAGAGAATTTAAAGGACACTAATCAAAAGAAAAATATAGTCAGATACAGGTAGGAGCTGGTGCCTTCCCAACTTACACCAAATGAACTTACCTCACAAATCTCATTTCCCCTCTGAAACTCGTCTGTCATGATCCTCAGAGTACTTGAAGACACATTGTAGCTAGAGTTCATGCACGGGTATGCTGGAGTAATAATAGGCATCAAATGGAGTCTGTCTCTGGGATTCCTTCTGGGATCCCAAACTTGAAGGCCAAGATTTCCTTCTTCTATCGCACACAGCATTACTGGATTTGGCCAACGCCACTGTGTATACACCCTGAAGAATCGAGACACTAACATACTGGGAAGTGCATTAGGATACAGTTGGCATATACGAGCAACAAGCAGAGCCCAGTTTATACCACCAAGAAAGCCAGCAACCTGAACACAGCAAGATATAAGCATAAATACAGGAAGAACATAAGGATAATGAAAAAGTAATATGACATAAACCTCTCATACATTTGAATAAACACCACGACGTTTTGCCCAAAATCTCATGCATCGTAAAGTTGTCCTGAAATTCTGAACTCAAAACAATAGAAAGACAAAAAGGTAAGAAATATGAGATTAAATAGAATCCATCAACCTATACAAGTAATGAAGTGACAGACGCCACCTGAATGTTTGGAACTAATCGCAAAATTTGGTCAGTAACTCTACAACCATTGAGACTTCGAACTGTCTGTTCATCTGCATTTTGTAGGATAGAGTCTTGAGAAATGTCCAAGTCCTGTAACACAACTAGCGAAACTCAGTGAGATGTTCCAACTTTGCTCGATCAAAGATTAATGTTTAAAGATTACAGTAAACGGCCCATAGGTATGTGCATGCTATAGAAGGCGATGGATTTTCACTAACAGATGCTACCTATGTTGTTACTTGATCACAAATTAATGCAATTACTACACAGGCTTATGTATATGCATGCACATATATATAAAATAAAAAGAATTTAAAAGAGGACACCCAAGATGACAAGTTGCGACATAATTTTCTTAAATTTTTTTTTTGTTGGGGGCGGGAGGGGTGGCAGGTGACATGAAGAAACCTCTAAAAGCTAAGTCAGATAAGAATAAACCAAAGCGTTTCTTGCACAATAATAATTGGCTAGTACTATATTCTTTTATATGCTTCTCTAAGAAAATGAAACATAGAAACCCCATGAACAAGAAGTAGAACTGCAACTGAGAAAAAAGCTACAGGAAAATGAAAATAAACAATTATTAAGACGGATGTAGAGAAGGAAGAACATGGATCTAAAGCTGATTCAGACGTTTCACATGTTATGCTGTTTACAAACAAAAGAGACACTCCATAGCAGTGCCTACTGTGATGCATAAATCCCGTGAGAATGACACATGAATATCAAATACAATTACAGTAAATAATTCACGCAGATACTAATTGGAAAAGTTGCAATGAAATTCTTCAATAACAGCAAACTTACTTCAGGGATAACCCAAAGTGAGAGTCTTGCATATAGAAGATCAATAGATACTCCTTTGAATTTGAATCTCATTACAGGGACATGAGCATCAGGCACTGGGTGCAACTCAGTCACTTCAGGCATCTCAGAGAGCATTTTACATAGTTCACCAAAAAAATCCTCCTACATTTAATGAAACAAGTTTTAAATTCACATAGAAACAGTAATAGTAAAACAGAACTTGTGTACAAAAGAAGGCAAAAGCTGATCACACTTCTCTAGTTGCGTGTCTAGGACCCACACATAGTGTATCAATATCTGCTCCAGGGCCATGCACCTGTGTAAACCAAATGCAAAGGTGGTCATTCACTGAACAAAAGTGAGAGTAACTTCAGGGCAATAACCATGCACTGAAGGCAAAGCTCAAGTAAACTTAGAACCATTGAATTAACCATTCACAAGCATGGGCATGAATCATTTGAAACAATGCATCTGTGACCATGTGGTACAGCATTAATTTTAAAATTAGGTGGCAGCTATTTCCGTGAAAGTGGAAGACAAGATGAGAAAAGAAACAGATAACTGCTACACTGGCTATTGAATGGTAATCCGATAAACAAAATTGGAAATTGGACATTGGATAATCAATTCGCTGAACAAAATTACTTCTGCATCCATTTGATGCACAACTCCCAGAAACTAGTTAGGAAGCTTAAAATTTTTGGCGTTGATGCCCTTAATAGCAACTTGGGCATGCAAAGCTTTTACTATCCGATGGCATTGATCTGTTACCTAAGATGCTAAACACCAATATACCAATTTGCTAGAGTCCCAATTAAAATGTTCAAGTCTACGAGTCCCCTACTAAATCATCATGGACTACTACCAAAATAACATCAATAAAATGAAAGCTTATAACACATTTATGGTATACCAAAAGACCAAGCAAGAGAGAGAGAGATTGAATTTTAATCACTATCTAGATGAAGGCCGATGCATAAAACAATTTGAATTCCTTCTAAAATAAAAAATAGCAGCACCGATTAAATGGATTAAGAGCAATGTGACAATCATACCCCTAACCGATAAGAACCAAATGTGAATATCTTAGCATTTGCTTCATGAACGAGTTGCTCATTCAAACCTCTCGCCCGGCTGATTACTTTGACCCAATTCTTCACAATCTGTTCCAGTTAACAACAAATATTAGCACAAGAATAAAAATTCACAATGCATCCTCGACCAGTATTAGCTCCCCTAAAAGCTTTGCAATATAAAAGAAATATATCCAAATTGTCTGTTTTCCCTCCATTAAATGCTAGGTCAAACCTAAGACCAACCTGATCGAGTCTACCAAGCACTTCCTCCCGGCTCACAGCCTCTTCCCGGCTTTCATACAGGCCAGCATCTTGTAAATACTGAACATAAGCAAAGTTTTAGCATGATCTAAATTGAAATTCAAAACTGAACAAAAACTCTAAGTGTAGAAGCCAAAAACCTTTTCCAGTTCCCGGGTCTTGATCACATCATAATCTGTCGGACCACCCAATGAGATTGGTTCCGTGATGCCCAGTCGTGTCACGTTAGTTTGAGTGCCCAGTACAGGATTTGCCATAATTATTACTTGCAATTCCTTCCAAGATATTTTTTCCTCTCTTTTTGTTTTTGGCAGTCAAAATTTTCAATCTGGATTTTATTAGCACTCTTGCAATTTTTTTTCTCCCTAGGAAACAAAAAACTGGAAACGAGTAAAACGAATTTAAAAACGAAATAATCGTTGAAGTTACAATCTAGAGCGGGTCATATAGTTACCAGAAACGGAGGTCCCCCTCCGCTCGGCCTTTCTGATATGAGTTACAAAAAGACGGTACTTCCGAGTACCCAAACACCGAAACAGGCAAAACCAAACTCATATGACTTCCCACAAAATCACAACAAACTAAGACAAAATTCACAAGGGCGATCAATTTATTCCTGAATCGTAAGCCCAAAACACAGAACAAGAACGAGAGAGGCGAATCAGAGGAGTGGAGCGCTGCTTTCTCAATAGGGTTCAAACTATCACTTGACTGTCGGCACGAAACAACAAAATCACCTCATATACAAATTACAGCGATCCTAGGGCTTGCTTCTTGCATGGAGATAGTCTCTAACCAGAGGAGAAGCGATTCCCGCTCGCGTTCTTCGGAATCAGCCAACGAGAAAGCTTTGATTATTGCCTTCAATAGAATTGAGGACGATGAGCTTCTTCGGTCGCCGCGTCTCNTTTTTTTTTTTTTTTCAAACTTGGGAATCCTTCTCCCACGAGGAATCCATAAGAAACAGGTTTCTGCTCATCGATGTTGTTTGGTCTGGTCCGTTAACCCATCCATGTCTGTTTGAACCCAAATGGCGACCCAGGTTGCAAATCTAGGCCTAGCCCATTTCACCCAGGCATTTATTAACTTGAAAATGTTAACGTGTCTAAGATGGAAGAGGCAGAATTGGGAAATGTTGAAATTACATTTACTTCCCTCCTTTTGAAAATTGAGAGAATCTTGCAAATCGGGTGCATGCTCACATCCGGATACGCTTTGTTACATAAACTAGACATGTTAGATTTATACATGTTCCAAATTTGGTGAGATGGCTAAAATTGGTAGATGAAATTGTTGTGTGTAGGTTTGAATCTCAACTGGCGCCTCTTTCGTTCTTTCTTTTATATAAAAATTAAAAAAGAACAGAAATAAATGATATATTAGAATTGGAAAGGGACAAATTTATAAGAGAGCAATCAACAATACATAAAAATATATATAGAAATTGAGAAAAAAAAAATATAAACAAAAGAGCATGAGAATCCATAGTGTAAGAATAAACAAAACATTAAATATGTTCCTTTGCACTAAATATATGTTCTTTTAAAAAATACGCATATGTTCCTTTTACATATGAATTTATGCTGAACAAATAGCATGTAATAATCAGTCTATAACAAAATAACAGATATTGTTCATTGATAGAATAATAAAAAATGTGAGAATAGACCAGAGATCAATGAAAACATATATGAACTTAAAAAGAACAAACAATAATATGTAAAAGAATACACAGTTTTCATAAAAGAACATATCTAACAAACGAATGCTTACAAACTAATAAAGGAACACATGGCGCATGTTGTACAACGGTGCACGTAAGACTTAATCTTAAAATTTTGCTTAGATTTCAATAAACCTACTATTATTCCTCGAAATTCATTTTGTAGACTAAAATAGAGAGCACTTTGAGGACCTAAATTTTTGTTATTTTCTTAAAATTTTTCCTTAATATAAAAACTATTTTATAAATTGAATTTTTCAAATGACGTAACATATTTTTATATATAGTTCCTTTTGTTTTATATATAGTTCCTTTTAACTTACTTGTTTCCACTTGTTTTCCTTCATTCAATTTTTAGTTACTTTTATTTATTCAATTTTAACTTTTTTTCCTCTATATTTTTTCAAAAGTTATTATGGTCACTATTAAATCCCACTCATTCAAATTAATGAGTCATTGGTCATTATATTGTAATTTTAGATTTATATATTTATTCATTTTATCAATAGCTTTTTAAGATTATTAATTTCCTTAACTAAAAAGTGCATTACAAGCCATTCTAGTTTTTAAATATTTTAGTATTTACTTAAATAAAACTTATAACGATTATAGTTTTTTCTTGTTAATGTCTAAGTAGGAATGAGGGTGTTGCCATATTATTTTATTTTATATTAAAAAATGAGGAAAAGATGGCCAATTGTTCAATTTTGATTGAAATTAAGTTAAATATAAAAATAATATAATTTTTGTGAGATAAATATTGAGACTAAAATGTGCAAGATCAACAATAGTTAATTTTCTAACATTTGATGTTGGTTAGAAAAATAAAATATTTCCTTTTTAGTTTGCAAGTTATCATGATAAAAGAATTGATTAATCTATTATTTCTAGTGCATTTTTATTTTAAGAAAATTAATAAATATTTTATTAAATAAGACATTTTTAAAAAGTGATTAATTAATGAAAAAAATTATAAATATAAGTTTGTTTGTCTTGTTAGGATGGTGGCATTTGGCGGTGAGATGTTTATAATGTTTGTTTGACTAGGAGGAGGATGTTTTCAAATCCTTCTTTAGCTCTTTGGAATCCATGGTGTTGCCTGCAAATAGAAATGACAAGGCTGTATTGGATTTTTTATGGTGTAGGAAGATTTAGCCCTAAGCCTTTTTCTCTATAAGTTGAATGTTTAGCAGTATTAGAGAACTAACACCTTGCTTCGATTTTGAGAGTTAAGATGCCTCCGAAGGTACTGATCTTATGTTGGCAGCTATTGCAATGAAAACTCCCAACTAGTGAGGCATTATGGTGTCGTCACATGATTCAGCTCGAATCTATTATAAGCCTATCATTTATTGATTCATTGTTTCATTATTTGGAATATGTAGTGCATGTTGATCATGTGCCGAGATCTGTCATGGGCATTACCTCTAAGTGTGATAAATTTGTTCCTTTGGTGGAAATATGTAGATAGTGTCATCTCTTGCAAGGAAGTATGGATGCTGCTATTCTTTTCAAAAGTTTTTGTTGGTTGGGTAATCTTAGAACAAGGCAGTTTTTTAAGGTTCAAGGTCGAATTTTATTTGTATTGTGGATTTGAATAAGTTAAGAGTAGGCTATTGGTGTAAGGCAAATTAGACGTTACATTTCAATTTGGTCTTGGATTTTTTGCTTAACATCTCGACTTTTGTTTCTTTTACCACAAATGTACTGATAAAAGGACATTGGAATGGATTCTGCCAACTGTATGAGAGTTTTCCTTTAATGTTGATGGGTTGATCATTAGGAAACCTGGCCTGTAAACAAATTATGGCATCATAAGCAATCATCTCTCATATCTTTTAACTGTCTTATCTATTCCAGTTAGGATCACTTATCCAAATTTTACTGAAGTGCTTACTATTCATCAAGTTTTGCATATGATTCTTGATAAAAGTGACTTTCTACCTCTAAATATTCAAATTCAGAACAATTATTTTAATGTAATCTCCTAGATTTCCAATAAGAAAAATAGGCCTTGGAGGTTGATGTGTCCTTCTGAGGATATTGATTCCATGTTGGTTTTAAGCTTATGCTGTGAATTTATCAAAATACCTAGGGAAAGGATTATGGAGGTTAATGGTCTTGCAAAGGCAGGTGTTTGGCTTTCATCTCCGTTAATTTGTTAGGTTTAGTGGTTGTGCTTGAGATGGTGGAAGTCTAGTGTCTTTGTTAAGGGTGACTTACATGGTTGTTGTATCAAGTTTTGGTTCTATTCTAGCTTCTTTTTCTTTGGTTTGCTTGCTACTCTTTCCTGTTTGTTGTCGAACTCTATGTTTTGTGAGCATTGGATAATTAGGGCATAATGTTTTCTATTTTAGTATATTCCATTCATTCTTTCAAAAATCTAACTCCACATGAAAAATTTTAATCGTCAATTAATTCAAATAAGGATTTTAAGTTTCCATCTTATTTTAGGAATAACCTTTAAAATTTCTTTTGTTTCAACTCTAGGAAAATTATAATAAGATGGGCGGTTACTATAACTACCTTCTATCAAATTGAAGCCCTTGATATCATATGCTTGACATGTTAGTCATAGTGACCATACATCATCATATTATAGTTCTTAGCTTTAACAGTTATCCTAACAAATTTTGAAAAAAGTAATCATGAAAAGAAAATGAGAATAATAGCCAATTTCAAAAACAAAATGGTGTTCTTAATAAATAGAATTAAAATTTTAAAAATATATAATAAGTTCATATGGTAAATAAAAAAATGAATGATAAATAATTATGAAAACAATTATTGAAAAAGCAAAGTCAAAAGAAACAATACATAAAAATTTATGATGTCATTTAAAAAATACAATTTATGAAATAATTTATATGTTAAGAAGAAATTTTAAACAATAAGCAAAGTTAGAACCTCAAGTGTAATTAATTCATGAGTCTCAACCTCTTAAATAAACTTCATGAGATAACTGTTGGTTTATTGAAACCTTAAAGAGTTTTCAAGAAGTTTTTGAAACATAAGAGAGATGACTATAATTTTAATTAAACCTCAAGGACATTTTGTAATTTTTTTGATAAGAAATGTTTCTACTGAATTCCCCCAATGAAAAATGTTTCTATTGCTCAACATATCTTGCACTTTATGCTATGCAGCTAGTATACATGTTTTATGATTAGATAATAGTCTTATTTTAAATGTTATTCCAACATTCTTTTAACTCAGGCCTTAACAATTTTTTTGGTACTTCAGGCCTTAGTAAATGAATTGGAAAGAATATAAAACATTCGTATGCAAAACTTGGCTACAATTGTAACATAACCTGACTAGGGTTGTTTAGGATCCAGTTTTAATTAGGTTTTAGTAAAACATGAACCAAACTAACAGTCATTTCATTTCATGTACTCGTATTTACATTAATGTGTTTATTTCATCGAGTTAGGTCGGGTTTTAGGTCATACTTGACCCATTTTCTATATGAGCTCTATATTCCCCCTAAAGATTCAAATATTTATGGTTAAGTCATACTGAAAACCTTTGCCCTCAACTGTGAGAGATTTGCTTCCACCAACAATGCTAGTCCATTCCCACCGTCGCTGCCACCCAGCTAGGGGTGTAAGGAGTTGGCCCTAACCCGAAACCCGATCCGATATTACGGGTTAGGGTCGGGTGGTAGAGATGAATAAGGGTGATTCAGGTCAACCTGAATCCGATTCGAAAAAAATGTCATAAATCAGGTTGGTTTGGTTAGGACCTGAATGCAACCCGAATCCACCCGAAAATGGATGAGCCCAGATCACTGAGTCACTGACCAGTCACTCCAGCCCAATAGGCAACAGGCCACCAGGCCCACATGGTCCACAGCCCAAATTCACATTTCATCGTTTTATTCAGTCTGATGTCTGCGTATCGAATCACCCTTATTCATCGTTTCATCATTTGTGCCTGACGGCCCTGACCTAGAGAATGGAGACTGGAGAGTGAGTTGGGCACATCGTTTCATCATTTCATCACTAATCGCACCACGCAGTGCCATGTCGCCGCAGCCGAGTCGCACGAGCATGACGGTAGCAGAAGGCCAGGTTCCATCACGCAGCGTCGGGCCATCGCCTTCAGGCTTGAGCTCGTCACCGTTGGTCCATTACACACTAGCACATCAGCTCTGCTGTAACCGTCGCACACCGGCAGACGCCTTCGCTTGCCATTTGCCAGCGGCCAGCGGTCACTAGCGGAGCGAGACGGACTCGGTCAGTAAGTTTAAAATTTTCAATTGCAAATTAGGTTTAGCGTAAATCATCCAGAAAATTTCTTAATTTCAATAGCAATGTTTTATTTTAATGATTGATGAATAATAGTTTATCTGTTTATGTTGAATTTGATTAATTGATTGAATATTAATTTCTTTGAGAGCAATGCCTGTATTTGTTTAATTGCTTCACTCTGCGTATTTGTTTTTTTAATTGATTGTTGAGCTTCAGTCTGCGTATCTGTTTCGGGTCTAAGAGCAAGAACGGAAACCCATATTTTTACTGTGAGCCGAATTTGGTTGTTGAGCTTCAGAGGAAAAAAATGGAAAGCTTGTTTCTCTTGATTTAATTGTCTATCTGGTTTAAGATTAAGCCTTATTGTCGAATGAAGCTCCATTGTCGATGGTGAGGAGCAAATATTCTTCACACTTGTCTTTGTAGCAGTTTTTTGTATCCTGTGGGATGAAAAACTTCCAATATTGATTCGCATTCTTGTGTTTTATCTGTACATTTGATGTCTTTGACGTTGATGAGTAGTACTGTAGTATTAACTAAGGATCTCCTTAATATGAGAAATTCTCATGTTTTATAACAGTTTATTCTCAGGCCAATAAACACCTGACGATACATTCGCAATATTGTACAACAAAATTTTTTATTTTTTTTGTTGGCGGCAAATATTTTGATCCTTTGATCCATTCAACTAATGAGTTACCGTGAATTATAGGATCAAACAATGGTGAACTGTAAATTGGAAGTGGTTTAATAGTATATGGGCAAGTAGAAATTACTTTACAATGTCAATTCAGAGTTGCCGTTATCTGATTTTAGAATTATATTTTCTGATCTTAGCTTACTATTGTCCCATGTTTTTTCTTTTGTTGTAGAGATCTCTTCAGTGGTTAAAATGATTAATCATTCTTAGAATTTTCTTTGTGTTTTTTCTGTATTAATAACTTGTTTGTTAATTTCCATAATGTTACTAAAAATTCTGTTGGTTTTATTTTCAGATGGCAAGTATTGTTGGTGAAGANAATGAAGAAGATTTTTATGAATATTTTAATTAAATATACTAAAAAATAAAAATTTAATTTAAATTAAATCACACAAAAAATTGAATTATTTGATTTAAATTTTTAAAAAATTAAATTGATTCAATCACTTTGACTTCACATCAGTAACCCACGTAAACACAAAGGTTGACCCGAATTTGACCCAAAAGCTGGACTGAAGTTACCCGAGACTAAAATTGACCCGACCTGAAGTGAACCCGAACCCAAATAAACCCGGCCCAACCCAACCCGAACCCGAACCCGAAATCAACTCAACCTGAAATCAACCCGAACCCAAATGACCTGACCTAAACCCGACCTGAACCCGAATTCATGAGAACCCGACTAGACCCGAACCTGAATGACCTGACCAAAACCTGACCCGACCCACCCAATTGCCATCCCTACTTGGGTAGTTGGGGCATTGAGAATTTGATGACCATCACTGTAGATAATGCAAGTTCTAATGATACAGCTGTTGCCTATTTGAAGAGGAAAATGCTTAACAGTCTTAGGTTGAGAAGTATTCAAAATGGAAACTATCTTCATATGAGATGTATGGCTCATATAATAAACTTGGTTGTGAATGATGGACTTAAGCTAGCATCTGATTCTATTATTCGTGTCCACAATGCTGTGAGATATGTTAGGCAATCTTCAGCACATTTGTTGAAGTTCAAGATTTGTATTGAGGATGAAAAAATTCAGTCCAAGAATTCACTTTGTCTTGATGTCCCGACTAGATGGAATTCAACATATTTAATGCTTGAAACAGCATTGAAATTTGAAAGGGCATTTGTTGCATATGAGGATCAGGATCCTTTTTATGTTCGTGAACTTTTATAGGGTGAAGGTTTAGGGAAACCTGAGAAAGAGGATTGGGATAAAGTGAGATATGTTACTCAGTTGCTTAAAGCCTTTTATGATCTTGCTTTACGTGTTTCTGGTTCTCTTTATGTCACTGCAAATACTTACTTCCATGAGATTTCTTCTGTTGATATATTGTTGCGTGACTGGGCTGGGGCTACACATAATGATAAGAACTTTTCTGATATGGCTTTGAAAATGAAGGAGAAATGTGATAAATATTGGGGCAATCCTGAAAAGATTAATATGATGATCTTCTTTGCTGTTGTGCTTGATCCACAATATAAAATGGAGTACTTGGATTTTGTGGTAGCAAAGATGTATCATAAGCCTGTGGCAGATAAGCTCATTGCAAATGTGAATGTGGGTCTAAAAGAATTGTTTAATGAATACAAGTTAATGTATTCAACTCAAAGTGATCATTCAGCTAAAAAGGAACAAGTTGGGAGTTCATATGTCAGTGTTATAAGTTTGGATGACCATCCAATGAGTACGTCATCAAGTGCAGCCCTGGTTCATCAGTGGAAGCAAATGAAAGCCATTAGTGGTGTTGAGGCTAAAAATGAGTTGGATAAATATCTGGATGAGAACTTCGAAGATGGTAATTTGGACTTCAGTGTTCTTGCTTGGTGGAGGGTCAATAGCCCTAGGTTTCCCANAATCAGCTTTTAGTACTGGAGGTCGTGTGCTTGATCCCTTTAGGAGTTCATTGTCCCCAAAAATAGTAGAGGCACTTATTTGTGTGCAAGACTGGATGAGAGCTGCATTAAGGAAGGAGCCTATCAATATTGAAGAACAATTGGTTGAAATTGAAAAGCTCGATCAAGGTAAACTTTATTTTATTTTCCCACATAAAATTTGAATTTATTAACTTATTAAGTACCTAATTTCTTTATTTGATTTTTTTTCCCCAAGATTTGGAGTCCATTCCATCTGCATCACCCATTATTGACATTGCTTGATGGTTACTGGTTAGTTTATGTTTATGGTAATTACCTTAAATTGGTGTGTTCAAATTTAAATTGATTTCATACTTTACCTTGTCAATTATACTAATTACACTAATATAATCTTCTACTTATTGTAATAGCTTCCTACTGGTGGTCGTTGCTTTTGTTGCTGTGAAGGATTGTCGGCTATTAGCTGTTGGTCTGTTGCAGTTGGTTTTTCCTTAATGCTTGTTGCTGTTAGCCTGTTAGTTTGTTCGGCTTTGTATTTGTGGATTGTGGTTTGTTGCTTATGGAGTTGTAGTTGTGGACTAATTCTGACCTTTTGCTGCTGTTAGTTTGTTTGCCTCATGTCATGTGTTTGTAGCAAATGTAATGTCTAATGTGTATGTGTTAGATTAACTTATGACTATTATGTGTTATGAAGTTGCTTTTAAGTTATAGAATGTGCATTTTTAGATTAACTTAGGTTGCGTTTTGCTAATATGTTGGATTCTTGATATATATGTGAGTCTATTTTTTTAAGCCCTTTCCAAATTATCAGACCCGACCCAACCCGATTTTATCCTGGATCGGATCGGTTCGGGTTTTACCATCTAATCGAGTCGGTTCGGGTTTCAATTTTCGGATAATCAGATTGGTTGTAAAATTCGGGTCCCGACCCAAACCCGAAAATTACACCCCTACACCCAGCTACATCCAACCTCGATTAGATCTCCTACCCACTCCCCATTGCCATTGGTCCATGCCCCATGGCCACCTAGCCAAATCTGGCACTATCCATCTAGATTTGACATGCTTAATCCCATAATTACTACTCTCTGCCCTGTCTATCTCAACAACTTCATCCTCATCAATCCCTCTACTGTTAAACCTTCTAGGGTTTTTAATTTCTTGTGATTTTGCTTGAGAACCAAGCATGACTATGTGCAAGGGCTCCAAGGTTTGGGTCAAGGACAAGAACTTAGACTAGGTCTTAGTTGAGGCAATGATTTCATGGGTAACCATGTCCAACTCGAGACCTTTTCAAGCAAAAAGCTCCAGCGGCAACAAGATATAAATACACGCTCAAGAAAATGCCCATTGTCATTTAGCTCTCAACCAGATCTAATGTGGCCCACATGTTTGGCCCAGCCTAGACCAATAAAAACCCATTTTCTAAATGCGTGTACATAATAAACTGGGCCTACAGTATAAGTGGTCTTCAATTTTTTAAAATTGAACAGAACCAATGACACATAAAAATCGAACCAAAGCAAATCAATTCAAAATTCCTAAAATTTAATAAATCAAAGTAGAAAAAACAAAAGAACTTCATTAGGTCAGTTCATATGACTAAAAGGGTAGTGAGCTCGAGGAAATTAAGAAATCAGTTAGACACCTGAGGTAATAGGATAATGTTAATAGACTTTGACACCTGAGGTAATAGGATAATGTTAATAGACTTTGATGTGATTCAATTATGGTTGTTATACAAGAAAACAAAACCAAACTTATTACTTATATTTTTTTGATACTCAGAATGATTATTACACGGTATAAGGTTTAAAAAGATATATTTATATTATAGAGATAGGTTTAAGAATATATATTTTCTGTTTTTGTTATAGTAAAGAAAACTAGCCTATAACAAATGAGACTCAATAGATATCAACTAAGATAAGGTTGCTAAACCCAGTTCCCAACAAACTATATAGAGGGCGGTTGTAAATGTTGTTATTTAGAAGATGCACAAACCTCAATGCACCAATTCTACAAGAGCATAAAAACATTTCATTTGCTACAATATGAGCAAGCTCCAACTCAAAACTAGAAGTTGCACCTACAGGATTGACATTTCACCAAACAACATGAAAAACCCTTTACCAGTTAAGCAAAACAATCTTTGATAAGCCCTACAATTGCTGCATTGTCATCCTATTACAAATAACCATCCAAATTGAACTTAACATATCCCCTCCAAAGGCGGCAATCATCCTACCAAAATAGGTGGTTTTTTAACCTGACATACAACATTATTACAAACCATCACCTTAGTAGCCTCCTTCCTTGCTTAATGAATTGCTTGGTAGGCTGAGATGCTTTAATTTGTGAATACCATGGCATTACAAGCTCTTCACAACTACCGCAACATAAAAGTGAAAAAAATGACTATCCAACATCATCATAGGTCATAATGTCCAAAAGCCAAATATCCCAAGTTGAAAGCCAGATAGGCATTAAGTTCTTCTTTAGCAATACTAAAGCCCAAGTTGCAATTGCTAAGTCACATTACCAAAACAAATGGTTCATATCATATTCTGCCACCTGAAAACTAAGGCAAATAGAGCCAATGGGAATACTTTTTTACATAACCTTGCCTTCATTTTCAACTTCTACGAGCCTAAGAGCCACAAAACATTTTAATCTTCTCAAAAGGTCCCAATTCTCCAAAACCAATCCTGCTACTTATTCTTCACTACCTCACCAACATCTCTTCTAGTTAGCAAAGAATATATGAACTTGACTGAAAAGTTCCCCTTCACCTTACTATCCTAAATGATACTATCTTTCACATCCTCTAAAAGATTAATGTATCAGTAGTTTCGGACCTTAATGGAAAAAATGTGGAAGACTCTGCCAATGTCTAATATCCCATTCACTATAAGCAAATCCGTAACCTTTAAGTGCGATAACTCCCAAGTCAACTACTTGCAGACAAGCTAACTCCCAGTCAACAAACTTAGACATATGTCATAAAGATAACCCTCAGCAGCTAAACATTATCCTAGAAGGATATCATCTTCTCATTACCCAACTTGCAAATACTAAACTAAGGTAATGATATCACAAGTAGCCAAAATTCTAAACCATAAGAAAGAGACATCACTGACCTGTTAGGATGATAAACAATCATGATCCTTCCTATGTTTGTCCGTAAACACCTTGCACCAAAGTTTTTCTTGCCACTAAATTAAAGCCAACCAACTTTACCAAAAAGCCCTATTCATATCCACATCTTTACGTAAATCTTCCACTAGTGCTCCTCCACCTATTGGGCACATGAAATATCTGTTTTTAGTGGGCTTAAAATGACCTAAACATCTAATGGCCTTCTATAACCACCCCTAACCCAAGCTACCCTTTAACCTGCCTTGAAATTGGACTTTCATTAACCTTCTTAGCCTTATTCATAGCATGCTTAGTACTTTTGAAAAATCCTTCAACTGGCCATCCATCAACTATCCATTTTTTCCTGATTTAGATCCTTGTTTTATCTTCCTTTCATTATATCACAAACAATCTCTTAATATTTTGACAACTCTATCTCATTTAAATCTTCAAGAATCAAGAACATTCTCCAGGATTAAAAATTTTCTCCAATTATTTACCTAATGATAGTCGAAGGGCAATCGCCCCTGAAGGATCTCACGTGTATACATCATCCTGGGCCAACGCATCACATTTGGTCAGGAACAGGTGACCAGACCTCGGCAAATAGAGGGCCTAAAGCACCCGCGGACAAGCCGGATAAGCGTCGCCTTTGGGGGACACGTCAGACCAACTTCGGTCATAAAGGGTCATCACTCCTCCTGAGGATAACCTCGGAATGACTCCACGTGCCTAAGTCAGCCTTTGGTTATTCTTTGGACCACCTTCGGGACATATCCTCGAGAGTGCCATCGCCAAAGACCTGAGCCTAACCTCGGGAAATTCCAGCAGAAGGTGTCTTGCATAAAGCAAAGGACCTCCCTCCGAAGATGTTCACCTCCCCGAAGAACCCCTAGACCTCGTGGGAATTCGGTCGCCTAGAAAGGCCACATGGACGTACGACTAGACAGCTTAGAAGTCTATGACACGCCGTTCTCGAGCGGCACAGGCTTTCGGCCAAACGGCCTATGGTCAGCTAAAAGCCCCTCTAAAGGTGTCATGATCTGGGCAGCTTGTGGCAAACGAACTTCTCCTATCTACCTCCTATAAATATTCGGGAGGCATCACAGGTAAAAGGGTTCTCCCCACAAGACAATCTTGACCCTCTTTGCTTATCTTTCACCTTCAAACACTGACTTGGGCGACGAAGGTTCCGCCCCGAAAAAACACTCCGGGGACCTCCTAACCCCTACCTTCTGTGTCTTCCAGGCAGTCTTCCCAGAACGTATTCTCTCTGGACGTTCCTCCACCACCCTTGGGGAGTTCTATAGAAGGGCCAAACAGCATATGACGACCGAGGAGCTTAGAATAAGAGGACCAAAAGGAGAGCACCCACGCCCCGAAGAGCCCAGCCATCAGCCTCGACATCAGAATGAGGGGGAAAGACCCCGAAAATAAAGAGGGAAAAGGCCAATGACATTCACTCCCTTGAACACCACAAGAGCTAGCATCCTCATAGCGCTAGAAAAGCAAGGAACCACAGTTCCAAGGCCAAAGGCCATGACCTCGGAAAACAAGAAGAACATGAAGAAATTCTGTCAATTTCACCGAGACCACGGCCATGACACTGAGGATTGTTTTCAACTAAGGAAATATAT
>KK900473.1:28595-63363 GCA_000696445.1 Aquilaria agallochum
CTGGTAGGGTAAAGTTCTGCATAGTCGCAGTGGACTACTTCACTAAGTGGATTGAAGCAGAGCCATTGGCATCAATCTCAGCGAAGGATATCCAAAAGTTTGTATGGAAGAACATCATATGCCGATTTGGCATACCAAGGGTAATAGTGGCCGACAATGGAACCTAGTTTACGGATAGAGGATTCCAGGAATTCGTGGCTGACCTCGGCATAAAAATGCATTTTGCTCCAGTAGCCTACCCTCAAAGTAACAGGCAGGTCAAGGTATCCAATAGGACAATAAAAGATGGCTTGAAGAAGAGGCTAAAAGAGGCAAAGGGGAAATAGCTAGGAGCGCTCCCAAGTATGTTATGGAGCTATCGTATGACTCCCCGAAGGGCCACCGGGGAAACTCCTTTCTCACTCGTTTATAGGACAGAAGCCATCATCCCCATTGAGGTCATACAGCCTTTAATAAGAATACAAGTATTCGACGAAGGAGGAAATAATCTCGGCTTAAGGACAAAACTAGACCTCGCCGAAGAGCATCGCGAAATGGCTGAACTTAGGAGGAAGGCTTTCCAACAAAGAATAGCTCACGCTACTAACTTACATGTAAAAAGAAAAGAAATCAAAAAAGGAGACCTCGTCCTCCGAAAGGCGGAATTTGAGCCACGCAAGCCATCAGAAGGGGTACTTCGAGCAAACTGGAATGGACCTTATTTGGTCCTCGACGAAATCTGCCTAGGTGTCTACAAATTGGGTGATACCGAGGGAGTAGAGTTGAAAAATACTTGGCATTTAGACTCTCTGAAAAGATTCTATACTTAGACATTTTTTCTGAAAGAAATCTTGTAATTACTCCTCCCCGAAGTCGCTAATGAAAATACAGGCCGAATATGGTCGCGTTACTGAAAAAGGCTCCTTAATGGTTTTCTTCCAAAAGGAACTAACTCCTTGATGGAGTTCAAAAACTCGGTGAAATATGGGAAAGGTCCAATACGACTATTTCCGAAGACATAATTTCGAACGTCCGCCGAAGATACATACATAGAATTACACTAACCCCTGAAGAATCGTATTCAGAGGGAAGAATGGGAACTTGAGAAAAAATATTCATTAAAATTTCTAAGGCAAATGGTACAAAGGGGTAAGATTACAAGAAAAAACATATAGCTGAGCCGGAGCATCCGGCGTCTCCTCGGCGATGGCATATTCTTCCTGTGCAGGATCAGCCGGAGGCACGGGCCCAGCAGGAGGAAGGTTGAGAAACTCCAGCTTCGACCATGTCCACCTGGGCTCTTTGGGAAAGTCCAGAGCGGACAGGAAGGAGAGGTCGAGCTCAGGGTACTGAGAAAGGACCTGATGACGCGCTAAGCAAAAGCCATCTTGGTAAGACACCTTCGTAATCTGGTTGGATTGATCCTTCTCGGCACTAAGGGCTGACAGCTCGGCCGTAAGCTCAACAACCTCCCTCTCGAGCTTCTTTTTCTTCTTATTTTTGGCCTTCTTCCTCAAAGAGTCAACCTCAGCCTGGAGCTCGGCGTTCAAAGCGAGCGCCTTCGCAAGGTTCTCACCATCTTCAGCTTTTTCCTTCCGAAGGGCCTCATTCTCCGAAGAGAGAACGGCACACTTTGAGCTGAGGTCCTCGACCTTGGTCGAAAAATCAAGGAAAAGCTCCTTCTTGCTCTCCGCGAGCTCGGCCCGAAGATTCACTATGTCCTCCTTCGCAATCTTATTCAGTTCGCCATACTTGAGGACATACTTGGCGCAAAACTCCCTCGCTCTTCGCAGAGAATCTTTGGACTGATAGTGGGACTTTGTTTGCTTCGCTGCCCAGGCACAAAAATATCCGCTATATGCCAAGAGCTATAGAAAAAAGGGCCCCGAATAAGGATAAGAAAACGATAAAAACTTAGAAGAAAATTTTTCTAAGTAAAAAAGAAGAAAGAACTACATGGGTGGCATGCTCAGTCATCCTCGCTGTGATGATTTCCTCATTTAGGCATTCAGTGATGAGCGACTGAAAGGTGGCGTTCGTCATCACACCCGTCGCCATCTGGGGAGCCATCAGCTGACTATCCTCGGAGAACAAGTTCATGTCCTTTGTGAAAGTCCAGAAGGGCTCTCTTGGCACTTTATCCTTCGGGATGTACCTATCCCGAAGAGCCCTCCTTCGGGCGTGAGTTTCCATCCAGGGGGCAACAGGCATGTCCTCTGCGAGATCATGCCAAAGTTCCATCAGTACATCATCCCTTAGCCATTCATCTAAAAAATCATAGATGCGAAAAATACTAAGATTTGTAAAAGAATGACTAAGGAACCAACCTGGTGGAACTTCGACCACATCATCTTCAGACTCATTCACTCCTCGGACTTTGCCGGGAATATTCTTGCATTTTCTCCTCCTGCTCTCTTCGAGCTCTTGAGCTGACGTGTGCTCGGCCGAAGTCTCGGCAGCAAGGACCGGACTCAAGGTTGCCCCGAGAGTGGCAGAGTCCGATGGAGGATCAGCATGGGCCGGAGAATGAGCAGGAGACTGATCCTGCACTTCAACTACATCTTTGGGGGGAGGAGGGATGGCAGCCGCCTTGGCCTTCTTTGCCTTGAAAGGACCTCCGGTGGTCTTCTTCCTCTTGGCAGATGCCTTCTTGCGCGCCTGCTCTCCCCTCTCGGCCTAACCGAGAAAGAGGGACTTGTAAAAATCAGCAGCCTAATCGCCCATCTCTGCTAGGGATGACAACGGGGTGAATCGGGCGCGGATACCCCATATCCATCATCCGCGCCCGCAGTTTTTTTCATACCCGCCAGCTCGTGGATATCTGCTAACAGATAGAAAATAGCATCCGCGCCCGCAACCCGTGGATAATCCATTCTGCGGGTAATCCGCGGTTTAGGCTAATTTTGTACATTCCATGAAAGAAACATGAAATATTCATCATCAAGTCATAAATAATACATATGCACTAATTCACATCACATGCAATAAAAGAAAAAACATTCCTTGACACCAATAATATTCATGATCCAATAAAAGTCCATCATTCATAAACAAGCAAGTGAAAGTCTCCCCACATTTGACATTAATTATCTTCTTGCTCTTTTTCAATCTTCACCACTTTTATCCTCGGCCTTTGGTGGTGGGTACATCTCCCTACAAAATGAAAAAATCAAATTCCAAAAAGGGGCAGACCTGTTTGGAATGTACAAAATTAAACATTCTCTTGCTCCATCTTTAAGTATGTCTCCACAGCTTTATTAGGCAACAAGCTACTCTCATAACATGAAATAGTAGCAGTTCAAGACACCACATCTCTCTGCTCCATCCTGTTAAAAACCCATTCTGCTTCTTCATAACACCCAACACTGGCATACAAGTCAATCAATGAATTACAAACCGAAACATCAGCCGTAAATCCTGCTACTGTAGCATGCCCATGAATTTGCTGTCCTAATTTCTTATTACCAAGAAGTTCACATGCATTGATCACACTGGTCATGGTTATCCAATCAGGCTCAATTGAATGCTTGCTCATCACATTAAATAACTTCAGTCCTTCAACACAATCTTCGTTCTCAAAATAACCTGAAATGATTGCATTCCATGAAATCCTATCTTTCTTAGGCATTCCATCAAACAATTTTCGAGCACTCACTATATCTCCACATTTCACATACATAGTTATTAAAGCATTCACCACATCAACTTCTACATTGAAACCGAACCTAACAACATGAACATGTAGCTCTTTCCCCCTAGTTATGTCCTATAAGCCTCCACAAGTTCTCAACACACAGGGAAACGTGTACACATCAGGCATATTGCCAGCCCACAACATTTTCTGGTACAAACACAAAGCTTCGTCAAAAAATCTAGCTTTGGCATACCCACTAACCAAAACATTCCAAGAAAAAACATCCCTCTCAGGCATTCTCCCAAACACATACCAGGCATCACCCAAGTTCCCAAGCCTCACAAACATCTTTAAAAACGCATTCCCAAGTCGAACACTCAAATGACCAATTGAATCCAATACCAAAGAGTAAACTCGAGAGCCCTCCTCTGAAGTTTATCCTATTTGAAATGGGCTTTTAGAACTGATGAAGATCAANGATCAAACCTATTCTTCTATACCATCTTTAATCCACAAAAGTACGACAATGGCCAAATGAAAAAAAAAATATCCTATGCTTCTGTTTCCCGTGTTCAGTAATGAAGATGATTTATTCAATTCAATCAACAAAAAGATCAAGTTCAGAGTAAACAAGGGAGAAACTTAATAGATTTACCTTGTTGGGCTTGTTCTCCACTCGGTTTCAGACTCAGGCGCAAATATTAAATGTCACCGTCGGGCGTTGGGCGGGGCTAGCTAGCGATGCGGTATGCGGGTGCCTCCATGCTTGACAGCCTGAGCTCGATTTTGGCATCTTAGACACAACGTCGAACAGAGACGGAGAAAGCGAGAAAGTGAATAGCGAGATGTGATGGTGCCGTCGGCGTCGGACGTGAGGACTGAGCAGCTATGCGCGATAGTGAGCAGCGAGACGCAACAATGATTAGGCGAGGCGAGAGCGAGACTGCGAGACCTCCCAATTTCTGATTCTCGGAAACCTAGCGCCGAATTGGCGAAGTCGTAAAATGAAACGGTGAAGCCGTGCGTGAAGGGCCGCAGTCGCACCGCAGAATCGGCCCAATTTCTGATTCTTAGCTGCTGAACGTGTATTGTAAAGGTGTAAATACCAAATTAGCCATTTAGAATTAAGAGAAGTAACATTTATACTAAGGGTAAAATTGAAGTTTCAATGTTTCATATCTAGGCGGGTTTTATGGGTATGCGGGCGCGGATTTATTTGCGACAGATACCCCCTACCCGTCACCCGCCCGCACCCGCCAGACGGGTGAAATTTTCTACCCATGCCGCGCCCATCATGGGTATTTTCACCTGTTTACCCGTCCGTCACGGGTGGATATCCGCGGTTTGCGATCCTCGCCCGCTCCATTGCCATCCCTAATCTCTGCAAAAGGAAAAAACATCAGTGTAAGTCCAAAAGGAAAACAGATATCAAATCCTGGAAGGTGACTTACTCTCAGCAAAAGCCTCGTATGAAATTTCAGCCCGAAGAAGCATTACTATCCATGNCGAAGGACCTCCTCGGTCATGAGGTCTCATTTAATGGGAAAGGGATAAAATGAATGCGGAGGAACCTCGGGGTCCCAGTCTGCGACCGCCCGAATAAGTTGATCAAACTTATCGAACTCAGCCACCAACTCCGAAGTGAGAAGCTTCCAGGGGTCAACGATATCGATCTTCAGGGTCCCCGAAGCCCACCTGGTCGGTACGTAGCTCTAAAATTCGGGAACAGACAGGAAAAAAAATTTCTTCTGCTACCCTTGCCAGCTATTCTTATTATCAAAAGTGAAGGTGAATTTTTTGCTCCCGGACCCTCGGGGAAGCAAGAAGTAAAAGCCACCCTTCGAGACCGGGTGGAGTTTGTAATATTGCATAAAGAAAAGAAAATGGGGGTTTATCTTAAAAATCCCACACATGCAGAGGAAGGATTTGAAATAAGAATAAGAATTAGGAGGGAGCTGGTTCACGGCAATCCCGTGAAACTTATAGAATTCGCATATCATCTGATGGGGAGAATATCGAAGACCAGCTTTCAACTGAGCTCGGTAAACGGTAATTTCACCTAAATGGGCCATAAAAACGTACGTACCCGGGATAGGCAACCTCGGGACGACGTAAGAGGGAAGATAAAATTTGGCCATCCACTTCGTCATTTTTTCCGAAGTGGTACAACAAGGATGAGACTCAAGGGGGAGAAAGCTTTCGGGAAGAGGACGGACGGACATCAACGGGGTTGGATTCGACATTTTTTGAAAGAAGAAGGACGACCTCGGGAAAAATGAAGGAAAAAAACAAGAACTTCGGAAAAACAACCTCGGAAGAAAAAAAAAAAAAGAGCTACAGAGGGAAACACCCACCAAAGGTTTTGCCGAAATCTAAGTTTCTGAATGCCGTCATGAGGGTTGCCGGAAATCGCTCCGCCGTTGAAACCGCTGCCGGAAGGAGGAAAAAGACGAGAGAGAGCTCTAGAGTAGATAAAAGCAAAAGAAAAGAGTGTGACAAGAAATGAAGCGAGAGGTGCTTATATAGACCGAATGGGGTAAGTGAAGCGTCGTCATTATTGCCCCTTGAAGGCGGAGAGACGTAATTAACACAACCGATGTAACTACTTGCCATTTATCGACAGCCATGTGTAAGCTGATGCGAGAAACGATGATAAGCCCCTGACAGCTGGCAAACCTATATAACGCTTCCCAAAGTGACACGTCCGTCTGAATGAGAAGACAAAGTGATTCACTGACAGGGAGGACAGTGGAATCACACGCCTCTGACAAAGGCCTCGACAGAAGCGCCAGGAACATCACTCGAACTCTAAAGAGTTCCCGAGAGCCTCCCAAACCAAAGACGCGTCTTCAAATTTTCTGAAGGGGGCATATGATAGCTGAAGGGCAATCGCCCCTGAAGGATCTCACGCGTATACATCATCCTGGGCCAACACATCACCTTTGGTCAGGAACAGGCGACCAGACCTCGGCAAAGAGAGGGCCTCAAGCACCCGCGGATAAGCCGGATAAGCGTCACCTTCGGAGGACACGTCAGACCAACTTCGGTCATAAAAGGTCATCACTCCTTCTGAGGATAACCTCGGAATGACTCCACGTGCCTAAGTCAGCCTTCGGTTATTCTTTGGACCACCTTCGGGACATATCCTCGAGAGTACCATCGTCAAAGACCTGAGCCTAACCTTGGGAAAGTCTAGCCGAAGGTGTCTTGCATAAAGCAAAGGACCTCCCTTCGAAGATGTTCACCTCCCCGAGGAACCCCTAGACCTCGTGGGAATTCGGTCGCCTAGAAAGGCCACATGGACGTACGACTAGACAGCTTAGGAGTCTTTGACACACCATACTCGTACAGCTCCCGACACGCCGCCCCCAGACACGCTCTGACACGCTGTTCTCAAGCGGCACAATCTTTCGGCCGAACGGCCTATGGTCGGCTAAAAGCCCCTCTAAAGGTACGAATCACATCCAGCCAAACACGTGTCATGATCTGGGCAGCTTGTGGCAAACGAACTTCTCCTATTTACCTCCTATAAATATTCGGGAGGCATCACAGGTAAAGGGGTTCTCCCCACAAGACAATCTTGACCCCCTTTGCTTATCTTTCACCTTCAAACACTGACTTGGGTGTTGGAGATTCCTCCCCGGAAAAAGACTCCGGGGACCTCCTAACCCCTACCTTCTGTGTCTTCCAGGCCATCTTCCCAGAACGTATTCTCTCTGGATGTTCCTTCACCACCGAAAGTTCCTGCCACCCTTATCATGACACACAGTGGAGATGCTGATGGGCACCACCTAACTTGTCAGCCTTTCTTTGAGGACTCATCTATACCTTGTGATGGATGTTTTCACAATCTCACCACCTACATTTATGACCCATACACTGACGTTGATTGCTTCTCCTCAGTATTCTTCATTGGCAAATCTTCCATATGATCTCCCATCAATTTAGTCTATTCACTAACACCCACTTAATCTTAGCCCACATATGGAATATCAACTAGAGCTAAAGCTATCTCTAGAACTTCTACTTCTTACTGACTACACTCAATAGTTTTATACCTGAAAACGTCCATAGGATAAGCAAAATTCACATAGCCTCTCATACTTCACTTTCTTAGAACACCTATGTACCATTATCAATGAAAATAAAGGTTTAGAAAAATCAATTCCAGCATAAATCCTCACGTTATGAACATGTATGGCTTTGATGTGATCAAACTTAATAGGCAACCTAACCAAACTCACAATCTAGAGTAAAACTGCTTCCCTGAAAAAGCCATAAAAAGTTTCAGTAAACGGATCTAATAAATAATAAAAGAAAAGATTGTTATTGATACATAGAATTTTGACTACCACTTTTGTACAGTGATATAATACCCTATAATAATCCATGGAACATCCATAAGCACATAAAAGTAACCCTCCCGAGAATCAAACTTAAAGAAGTAATAACCATGCCTATATCAATGGCTTTGAAATCCATTTACAGGTTCTACATGGCTCACATCCGCATACAAAGAAGATGCTAGGGGACCAACCATACTTAAACCTTAACAATCAATGTGTTCCTCCAGTGATCCACGAAACTTTTCATCATTTTTTGTTGGAACTTGATTTCCAAAACCAACCTTAGAATAATTTCACACGATATCTTCTCCATACCAGTACCTTGCTTCTCTTCTATGACATTATATATCTGCATCTTTATATGTACAGGCCCCAGTTTCTCTATTTGACATAATTGTAGCTATGACTTTCTTCGTACTTTATTTGATGTTGTCAGTCTCCACAATGAATCGCTCTTCATGCTTTTTTATCCCCTTTATATAGATAGTATGATTAAATTGTGTATTTAAAGACAAGTTAAACCCCTAGCCTCAACTTATCAAGCGATAGATATATATTTATATTATAGGGGATAAGGGAAGTGTATGCTTTTTTAGGACCTAAAGGCAATCAAACTAAGATTGAATGAAATTGTTTAAGATTGAATTTGAGGGAGAGGAAAAGGATATCATATATGAACCTTGGCCATTGCTAGCCGAATGTCTTCTTTTGCCACCCGATTGAGTGGTGGCCGAGACAACTAATTACTTATTTGTTTTTACAATTTCTAAAATTTAACTTCATCAAGTTAGTTCACTTGGGCTTAATTGGTTTCATAAGTTAATGGTTTTAGGAAGCACTCATTTACTTAAGTAGGGGGTGAAAGATTCGTACCCAAACCCAAAACTTGACCCAAAATAATTGGAAATTGTGATTCAGGTCAACCCAAAATAAACCCAATCAAAAGAAGTAGAAAAGCGGGTTGGTCTTGCTTCAACCCAATTTAACCAAAAAAGTTGTAGAGCCAAACCCATTTCAGTGTAACCCAACCCATTTTATACCCTAACCAACCCGATTTAACCTAAAATGTTGCAGGCCCATGCCATTTTAGTGTAACCCAACCCACAACACAAACGACCATAACCTACTTATTGCTAGTTAGAATTATTTCATTTGTCCCTCCTCTCTTCTCCCTCGATTAAATGCATGACACGGCCTTTTTAGCTCCTCTGTCAGACCTCAGCATCGACCCTTGTCCGTTACTCAACTAGCTCTACCATCAACCTCTTCCTCCTCTTCTAATCCTCCGCCCTCAACCTCCTTTTAGCTGGCCATTCTCACAGAAATCTTATTAGAAAAATAAGGGAGGATGAATATGAAGAAAGGCTTTGAGGCATGAAACAATTTCATTTTTCTAAAGAAAATTATTCTCCCACTATAAAGTACAAGAAATACGCCTTCAGGATACAAGCATGCTCTATGAAAAAGTCTCTCTTAAATTGTGAAATAACTTATTTATATAGAAAAAAAAAACATAACTCTTTCTTTAATGGACACAACCATTCACAAATATGTGTCACTTGGAATAGACACAATTATTCATGAAGAAATGTGTTTCTTATAAATGACACAATTGTTAGAAGAGTTATAACTTTTTCAATTGACATAATTGTTTATGAAGAAATGTGTTTCTGGCAAAGGACACAATTTTGAAAAAAGTCACAACTCTTTAAATTTTAATTAATTTATGAAAATAATTAAAATAACAAATCAAAATATATTTTTCATTTATGTAAAACTCACAAACTACATATGAAACTTAAAAATGTCCTAACAGACCCATCTGCCTAAACCCAACCCTCCTTATACCTAGCTTGCCATGTCTCGGTCGCCTCGCCCTTATCATATTGACAGTAATTGGTTTTGGTTTTCTAGTTCGCTCTTAACAACATCAAACGGATTCATCAGGACACTGAGACAAAGACATCAGTTTCCACTGTAAGTTATTTCTCAACTTTTCAAAAATAAAATGTGTCAAATGTTTGGTTCTTTAGAGTGATTTTTCCACTCTAAGTTATTTCCATCAAATTTTCTAGTGTGAAATGTGTGATTACTACTTGCATTGACTCACTGTGGTACATTTCGTTAATATTCAAACAAGTAATAGAGGTTAAGAGTTTGCACTTGTAGGGATTTTATGGTTTTGTATTTAAGTTTTTCATATGCTTTTTCCTAAGACTAAGAAGATTGTATGTGCCATAATTTTGCTAGGAAAATAAAATTCAAGCATATGAAACTTTATGTTGATTGAAGCAACAATAGAAATTTAAGGAATGATATATGGCTGAAAGGTTTAAGAACCCATTTCATTCATCTAAACCGAGATAATAGGAAGTGTAGTTTACATCTGACTAATACCCTTTTTATTGGGCTGCTAGATTGGGTTATCTTTTACTATTGCCAATGACAAAATTATGTAAGCTAAAGTCAATTTGTTTTAATTTAAGTTAATTTAATCTAAAATGATTTATTTTTATTTTTACTTCTTTTTAACCTAGAAGTAATTCTATTAAAAGCCAATATTATGTAAGTGTAATATTACATTGAAAATATAATTTTTATAATCTTACTAACAATTTTATATGTTTTTTTTTTCTAGATTTAAGCATTAAAAGTTTAAAAAAATTAATAATATTATGAAATTTTACTCTCAAATGGATTATTACATCTATATAATATTGAATTTCAAATAAAATTGATACCAAATAAAAAATGAGACATTTTGAATTAATTTGACTTAAATTAAAACAAATTGACTCTTAGTTTTTTTTCTTTATTTAACATATGACAAGTAATATTGGTGATGAAGATATTGATTTAAATTGATTTTATAGTCTCCTTTGTCAATGATACTAATTATGTATAATCTTCCATCAAATTTACTTTGTCAATAGCCTGCTGGCAACTCCGGTTGGATGTTGGCTGCTGGCATTCTCACGGTCATGGATTCAAGAAAAGAAAAAATAGTTGCTGATGGCATAATGACATTGACTCATGGCTGCTCGATCCTTGTTTCTTCATTTTATAGGCACCATTTAAATGCCTTTTCTGTTGTTGTTGGAACTTGGTTATTGTTGGCGGCCTTTTGTTGCACTTGTGCCATCCTTATGTTGTTGTTTAATCATCTTTCATCCTACTTGAATGTTTAGGCCATTGTTTAAAAGAATGTTTTGTGGCAATGTTTTATCTTTTATATTTAGGTTTTGGGAAAAGAAAAAGAAAAAAAATAAGTATGATTCTAAACCCCTCACTATAAAATTCAAGTTAGGATAAGTTCAAGTTGGGACCTTAGCTAGGGTTGGGTCGGGCCACTAATTTAGGGTTGTGAATGAGCCTAATACTTTTGGATTTGAGCTCAAATCCGACCTAAAATTTAGCCAATTCATTTTAACTAAAGTCAATGTAATAAATTTTTTTTTTTACATCTTTTTTGCATAACCAAATTTATTTAAATTTTAATATTATATAAATATAATAATTCATTTGAAAGTAAATTTTTATAATTTTATTAATTTTTATGAACTTTTATAGTTTTAGCCATTAAAAAAAATATTTATAAAAATCTAATAGGTTAAAAAATTATATTTTCAATGAATTATTATTGATATATAATATTAAATTTTAAATAAAATTAATTTAAGATAAAAAAATTAAAAAATAAAAATAAATCCTTCTAAATTAAGTTTACTTAAGTTACAACGAATTGAAAACTTTGGTCCCCAACTTAAGTCATTGTTTCGACCTAAAAAAATATGTGTGGCTAAATCGACAAAAACGTTTGACGTAAGTGGTGAAAACGTGATTGTTTCCGTGTAGACTTCGCAATGGCTCCTCACCGACGTCTCTTATGCGACTGCGATTGAATTTGAGCGTTCCTCGGTTGCGCGGAGCTCCAAAGAATGAGTGAAACTCCCACTCTCAGCTCGATGGCGGAGACCGAGAGCCGTAATCCCGAGCTCGACCTTAAGCGTTCGGCCGATTCGGAAGTCAACACCGAATTGCCGGGGAAGAAACAAAAAGCTGCAGCTGTCGGTCCTGAAAATGAGGCGAAGGAAGACAAGAGCAACGGTGGCTGTGGGGAAGACAATGGGAGCTTCGAAATCGAAGCCGATGTGGCTGAAGACAAGGGCTCTCGACACACCATGGAGGATGCGTGGGTTATCATGCTGGATGCTGCCTTAGATTCACCTGGGAAATTGAGGTTTTGTTGAATTCGGAAACGTGTTAGGGTTTGTGTTGATTAGTGGTTGTTTGGTGAGGATTTTTTTTTTTCTGAATGGCAGATGTTCGCATTTCGCGATTTATGATGGGCATGGGGGGCGCTTGGCGGCGGAGTATGCGCAGAAGCATTTGCATTCCAATGTTCTTGCAGCTGGCTTATCACGTGAGTTGGTGTGTTTTGTTTGGTCCAAGTTTCTAAAATTCCCTGCTATTGACATGGAATAAATGGATAACTTTGATAGTGTTCATTGCTGAGTTAAATTCTAACTGTGGCTAATTGGTCTTCCTATTTACAATCAAGACTATAGTTTATGCTCCGTTTGGAAACAACATCTGGAATTAGTGTCAGAGCTTTTGGGTAATTTACTTAGGGTAGATATCACAAGTTCAAACCTTTAATACTAAAAGCTACTATCAAATAGCTTTTTCAAACCTTTGATGCTAATCACTAGAGTGCTTGGCAGAGGCATAGTTTATAATTCAGTGCACATTCTTGGGTCCTGAAACTCAAGACTGAAGCACTTAAATGTTCTAAGAATCCTATCATATGAGTTGAAGGGCTCGTACACATTTCTAAATGTATCATAGGGCTCATACACATTCCCGTGGGAATTCATGCTGCAAAATCCAAAAGAGTTTTAAAAAATCTGAGATTCTTTCTATTCATGAATGCGGGAATAATTCTCATTCTAGATCATGTTCTAACTCTGCACTCCTCTTGACTCAATACCTGACGTGACGCCCAGCAGTCTTTTGATAATCATCTATGATTCTGTTATTTCAGCCCTCACCTGTCTCCTCTATTTGTCCTTTTCTTTCAACCTTTTTTCTTCAATATACAGCATAATCAGTGGCTAACACATTGATTTTCTTATGTGCTCATGTGTTCCATCCATCCCATGCATCTCACTCTCTTTTCCACATGGTAGCAGCTAGATATAAAAACTGCAAAGAAAGCCATACTAGAAGGTAAAAATTCATATCTCTATTCAGCTGTCATGTTTATTTCATCCTTTCTATTTTTTTTCCCCTATTCTTCCACTTAGTTGAAGCTTTAATTTTTCTTCAAACTGCTTTAGGTTTCCGGAAGACTGATGAGGCTCTCCTTCGAGAAAGCACTTCAGGTATGGGAACCTACATTGGAGTCGGCTTCTACATGTACAAATGTGAAGTTCAGTATGCTCGTATTTCCTTTGTTCGTGAGGATAACTTGGTCTCATGTCAATGGTACAAGGGTCTTGTGTAGTAAAAGAACTGTGACAGTGGTGCACCTAAGATTTATCCTGTTGTTAAGCTACTTGAACAAGTTGATTAATGTTGCTAAGAAATGAAAACAAGACCAGTTATCTTGTAACAAAGACTTACAGAGCTGACAACCAAGTCATCAAGCGGTTATCAAAACTAGAAAATTCACAAGCTTCTGGGAAGTTTATTAAGCTATATTTTTCTCTCTTGATATCAGTTTACAGCAACACTGTTTCAGTGAGATCAGTGACGTCTTTTTTGAGATGTTAATTTTCTTGTTAGACATCTTAATTTGGTAAAAACAATTATGTATAAGCCAAGATGGAACAAGCGCATTGTATACAGTCTAGAAATCTTTCCAGTCAGCAAAATCACAATGAATGAAGATTGATCTACTCTCTGGTTGACATATGCCAACTGGTGCTTTACTGTTTGAAATTGAACTATTCCTTAAATACGCTTAATGTTGAATGAAACAAAAGTCGGAAGTTATGACTCTGTTTTACCTGATTTCTTCCTTCATTTCTCCCTCTGTTTAAATTATAACAATCGCTACCCATGGAAGTGACACAACATTTTTTTTTTAAACATGTTATTTTCTTTTACTTATCTCAGGGGGGTGGCAAGATGGTGCTACAGCTGTATGTGTTTGGGTGAATGGGCAAAGAGTAAGTTCTGTAGATTTGAGCTACATGTATGCAAGTTGGTATTTTCAATGTTATATCAGATGTTAGTAGGACAGATCAATCAAATTATGCAGTCAAAGTGCATCTAAAATTTACTAAGTTCATGAATGTTTCAATTTATCCTCACTTTTAAGGATGGATATTGATTAGAACCTGTAGTCAGGCAGCAAAATTTTCTTCATTACTTAAAAAATCCTGCTTATAGTATTCTAGCTTTCATGACATTACTAGCTTTTATGGCTCTACTTTTTTGTTTCATATAGTCATTTTCTGTATGTTGTACAATGGGAGAGAGTTGCTTCGTTTGGTTCATTGTAGGATTTACCTATGTTTGAGGTTTTCTTGTTAAGGGTGCAGCGTAATTTACTTGCAGCTTCATTTTCTTTTATGATGATCTATTTCCCTATTGTTTTGAATTTCAACAAAATTCATTCTCCTCTCTCAAAGAAAAAGTTGTGTTGCTACTTCATTAGATTTTTATTGCAAACATTGGGGATGCAAAAGCAGTGGTAGCACGATCATCTAATAATGGTGAATCAAATGGGGAAAATCCATTGAAGGCCATTGTATTGACAAGGGAACACAAAGCCATCTACCCTCCCGAGCGTGCTCGTATTCAAAAAGTAAGGTTCTTTTTAATAGTAGTAGCAGTAACAACAACAACAACAACAACAATGATAATAGTACCACAAAAATTTAGAAAAATAAAGAGAAAAAAATATAAGCTCCTTTTCCCTTTCAATATACGTTCATCTCCATTGATTTGAACCATATTCATACCACTGGTTTTTTTTCCCACCCCTTCCACCATCTTCAAAGATAAACATGATGAATGCGTTCAAGGAGAAGGCTGGGAAGAGAATCTATATCCATCTTTATAACTTCATAAAAGGAGTGGAACTCCAAGTAATCTGCATGTGTTAATTTGTGCTTTTGCAGGCTGGTGGTAGTGTAAGTTCAAATGGGCGGCTGCAAGGGCGTCTTGAAGTTTCTAGGGCATTTGGTGATCGTCAGTTCAAAAAGGTTTTTCTTTGGTGGTTCTGCAGAACAAAACTTGCACCAAGTTTTTGTGTGCAACTTTACCCTTTTTATATATTTTTTTAAGTTCTTGGTTATTTGAATGAATAAGATGCTTGGCTAGGTTATGATTCCTCCATAGCTTCTCTTTTGTGTGAAACATCGTTTCATTTCCTGAGAAAGAAATGGCATCTGAAAATTGCAACCTGCAGCTTGGTGTCATTGCAACTCCGGATATTCATTCCTTTGTGCTTTCAGATAAAGAGCACTTCATTATTCTGGGTTGTGATGGCTTCTGGGGGGTATGAGTGTCATTCTAAATTCACTCTTTTCATCATGTCCATTATGGCTTCTGGTTCTTCTGAAAAAGTATCTGAAACTCTTTAGGTATTTGGACCAAGTGATGCTGTTGAATTTGTTCAGAAGTTGCTAAAGGTTAGTGCTAGCTTTTGCTTAATCCTCTTGACAGAATAGCAATTTCATTGACCTAAAAGAAATCAGTAAATATGATGCCAATGGCTGTTTGGTACTTGGTCGTTGATTAAATTGATGGTTCTTCTAGCCTGATATTTCTTTTCTGGATGCTGTAATTGGAGATCAAGTCATAGGAGATACTGGGTGAAGGCTCCTGGTTGATGCATACATCTGCAGAATGAGTACTTCAACTTGTAAGCCATTCTTGCTGGCTGAGACTAATGTAAATTGTCATTCTTATTTGCAGGAGGGTTTACCGGTTGGCAGTATAGGCAGACACCTTGTCAGAGAAGCTGTTCGTGAGAGACGCTGTAAAGATAACTGCACTGCCATTGTCATCGTCTTCAAGCACCAGAGGCTTTAGTACCCTGTGAGTTTGCATGATTTTGTAAGGCCATTGCTGTCTCTTGTTTTCAAGGATATCATCAATTGTAAAAGCACAAACATGTACCATCTTAAGATAGGTTGCTGAGTTTTGCCATGTATTTCAGCTACACGAAACTACTACCGCCCGGTGTCACATATGTTGTTTGCCTTCATCAGCACGCTAATTCGTTGAATGGACGTGCATGATGAATGTTGGCAAGGAACTTTTGTTTGTTCGTAATATAAGTGTTCTTTAGAGTATTTGGCCTAAATTTTTCTTTATTGAGCGAAACCGTGAACAAAGATGTCAATCACAGGACAGAGGACTAGCGTAAGATTGTCTAGAGGGAAAGGTGAAGAACTTTTTCATCTCATCTTTTGCATACAATAAGATTATGTTTGATCTGTAAGTTGTAGCAGGTAATTTTTTTTCAATAAATTTATCATTAAAATAAATATTAATAATAATAATTTAAAAATTCTAGGTCATAAATTTATGTTCATTAATTAAAATTTTATTTTATCTTAATTTTGAGTTAAGTATTTTTTATATTATATTCTTATCATTAAAACTATTAGTTATGATCAAAACATAAAACTGTGATACATAATATTGTACATTATTTGAAATGATGGATTTTTTTTTTGTGATTAAAGAATAATTGACTAAAATTTTTTTATCTCTTATCAATTTAAATTTCAATTTTTAATATAGATGAAATGTTTATTTAGAAAAATTCACTTTTAATTTTAGGAATTATTAACCAAATTACTTTATTAAATCACTACGTTAATGATAACCAATATTATACTTTAGAAAATAATAAATCATAAAAAAAATACAAAATTGTGTTTAATTTATGTTAATCAATGAATGATTTAACCATTAATATAGCAAAGGTAAAAGAAGAAGGAAACAAATAAATTGACTAAAGTGGAATCAACCAAAATTATATTAAAGAGAATAAATCATAGTGACTAAAGTTTTGTTTGAGAAAACAATAATAAAGAAAAATAACAAAAATAGTTTGGGGACAAAGAGATAAACTGTAAAAACTTTAGGTATTAAGAGTTTAACAATTGACTTAATAAAAGTTAAGAAAAAAAACTCAATTTTACTAAAAAAAAAAACAAACCATGATGAATTGCTATAATTAAGTAATTATTACGTTCAGGGACCAAAACGCAAAATGTATCAAGATTAGGGTCTAAGAGAGAGACGTAGCTGGCACATAAGTGTCACACCCATAGGGGCAAAAATGTTTGAATACTGTATCCTACTGTAGAATGAATAGTAGCCATTCACGGCTTTTAGAATATAGTAGTAATAGCTCATTATTTTTTAAGAAAGTAATTTCATTTAAAAGCTAATACAATATCCACCAAATAATCACTTAGAATAATTTTTTTAAGAAAATAATAATTGTTTTCTAAGTTTTTTCCGTACCTAGTCTGATAAAAGAAAAATAAAAAAATTACTTTATTTAAAAACTATTTTAAAAGTACTTTTTGGACTTGTTAAAGGGTTGTGTGAAGAATTTTAAATAGTATACAAATTATATAATTTATTATTTAAATTCCAACAGGAACACAATGTCGCTTTAGCATGACAAATGTTAACCTTGCAAGCACACAATGTTTGACAAGTTTTTTTTCGCTTTGCCAATTTTTTTTTATGCTTAGAAGCATTACAAGTACAAAACATGAGAATCTAAGCAATGAAAGCTTAATGGATGAAGTGTATGTCACGTGAAAACTAGAGGGTTTAAGGTGCAATTTGACTACTTTGTTGGTTTACCTGGTTTTTGGAAGTGTTGTGCCATTTGAATCCTGGGCATGGTTGAAGGTGTCTACACGCTCAATCAATGGAGTTAGCAGCAGATGATGGCTTCGCCAGTTTATATCTCATATTCATAATACTCCTATTTCAAACCCACTAAACTGATTTTAATCAAACACATTTGGTATCAAAATTTTGGTAGTGGCAAGAAACACCCAAAGGAGTCGAGGAAACAAGAATAAAAAAGTTTATAATCAGAGGCATAAAATCATCATTTACACGAAGGGGACCGAATGGGAAAAACTTAAATAATAGAGGGACCAAAACCATTCAACACAAGGACCACCACTACGAGCGCGACAGAGCCAACAAGTTCAGACACAGTCGAGATTACCGTTGGAAGCCAACCGCCTTCGTTTTGTTTCCTCCAATTCTGGGATCACTTGCCTCTCAACCAGGTCCAATTTTCCGATCGTGCCCTAGTTATATTACCGTTGCAAGTCTCAATTCCGGTCTCAGCCAGGAATATCGATTCAAATCCTTCGTTAAAACTTGGGTTTTAAGAATGTTGCTTAAGGGATGATAGCTCATAGCTGCCTTAGGGGATTCTGCATTCCCGCTGCGGCTATTGAGGAAAATGAAAAAAATAAAATAAAACAGTAGTGTCTAAAATTTTTTTACTGATTATCTACTTGTTTCAGTTGTAAATGCAAATAAGTTTCATTTGTAAAAGAAATAAAGTTTAAAAACATAAAATAATGTATAATATTATATTTAAAAAATTTAGTAAATATAACTATTAACATGTCAGGGGTAAATAATTTAGATAGAAGTAAGAAAAATGGTGTTCAATAGTGGTAAATACTTTGAGAGAAAGAGAGTTTATGTGGTGAGTTTGATTTAAGGTGAGATAAAAGTAAAAAAAAAATAATAATATTAAATAATTTGAGAGAAATAGCAGTATGAAAAAAAAAAAGAATGAGAATTAATATGAGAAATTTGATTTAATATGGAGGAGTGAATTAATGTAGAAGTAGTAGTTGTGTTTGTTGGTAAAAGGGAGTTAATACAGGAAATGAGGGTAAATTAAACCATCTAATAACCACATTTTATAGTACTTTTAATATTTTTCATATTTTTTTTTGTAGGTAATCGAACTTTAGATATGCTCGGTTTTTCAATTTTTTAATCAATTTTTTAGGATTTTTATCAAATTTTTCATAATTTTTACTACATTTTACTAAATGTAATATCTTTTTAACTTTTAGCCCTTTTAAAATATTTTAAATAATGTTATCACTTTTTAAAAAAAATTTCACCTTTTCATAAATTTTAGTGTCTTTTCCTAAATTTTTATCATTTTTTTAAAAAAAATTTAGATTTTTTAAAAATTTTATCATTTTTTATGCTTTTTTTTGAATTTTTACCTTTTTTTTTAACTATTGTCGCTATTTATAAGTGTTTATGCATTTACTTTAAGGGTTAATGCCAACATCCCCCTATGTTCTAATGTAACTTACACTTTACCCCATATGTTTAAAAACTAATATTTTACCCTGACTTCATTTGTAGTGTTTTAAAACAACTGTTGACATCCAAAATTGAAACATTTGATAACTAAATTCCATTAATTTTCAGATTTTTCATATTTGCTTCGTAGGTAATAAAGTTTCAAAAAAAATTAAAATGATTTTACATGAAAAAAATGGATATGGAAGAATGAATAAGTCAACCACTAATTTAACGGTTTATTTTCTGGGGAATGTGGTTCACAAAGTGGCCCCCTAAATACATACCAGTGGTATAAATTCTGGGTAAAGCTGTTAAAAAATTGACCCCTAATTGTGTATCAACGATTTCGACTCAGGTTCCTTAAATTGAACCATAAAACCCCACAATTTGTACCACAAAAAAAATGCAGTTCATATTATGGTCCTCAAAAAGTTCACCACAAATGCAGCGGTTGCATAAAGTGACCCCTCAAATTAAATCACAAGGGGCCAAAAAGTGCATCACAGAAAAGCGGTTAACATTCTGGCCCTGAAAAGTTAAACACTAATTTAGCTGTTTATTTTCTGGGAAATGTGGTTCACAAAGTAGCCCATAAATACATACCAGCAATATAAATTCTAGGTAAAGCGGTTAAAAAATTAGCCCCTAACTATGAACTAACGGTTTCGACTTAGGCCCCTCAAATTGAACCATAAAACCCCACAATTTGTACCACAAAAAAAATGCGGTTCATATTCTGGCCCCCAAAAAGTTCACTACGAATGCAGCGGTTACATAAAGTGGCCCCTCAAATTAAACCACAAAGGCCCAAAAAGTGCACCACAGAAAAGCGATTAACATTCTAACCCCGAAAAGTCAACCATTAATTTAGCGGTTTATTTTCTGGGGAATGTGGTTCACAAAGTGGCGCCTAAATGCATACTGGCGGTATAAATTTTGGGTATAGCAGTTAAAAAAATGTCCCCTAACTATGTACCAACGGTTTTGACTTAGTCCTCTTAAATTGAACTACAAAACTCCACAATTTGTACTACAAAAAAATACGGTTCGTATTATGGCCTCTAAAAAGTTCACAACAAATATAGTGGTTGCATAGAGTGGCCATTCAAATTAAACCATAAGGGCCCAGAAAGTGCACCACAGAAAAGCGGTTAATACTCTAGCCCCAAAAAGTCAACCGCTAATTTAGCGGTTTATTTTCTGGGGAATGTGATTCATAAAGGGGCATCTAAATACATACCAATGGTATAAATTTTTGGTAAAGAGGTTAAGAAACTGGCCCTAACCATGTACCAACGGTTTCGACTCAGGCTCCTCAAATTGAACCACAAAACCCCACAATTTGGACCACAAAAAAAATGCGGTTTATATTATGGTCCCCAAAAGCTCACCACGAATGTAGTGGTTGCATAAAGTGGCCCATCAAATTAAACCACAATAGCCCAAAAAGTGTACCACAAAAAAGTGGTTAACATTGTCAACCACTAATAGCAGTTAATTTTTTTGGGAATGTGGTTCGCAAAGTGGCTCTTAAATACATACCAGTGGTACGAATTCTGAGTATAATAGTTAAAAAATTGGCTCCTAATTGTGTACTGGTAGTTTTGACTCAGGTCCCTGAAATTGAACCACACAACCCCACAATTTATACCACAAAAAATGCGGTTCTTATTATGGCCCCAAAAAGCTTACCACAAATTCAACAATTGCATAAAGTGGCCCCTTAAATTAAATCATAAATGCCCATAAAAGTGCATCACAAAAAAGCGGTTAATATTCTGGCCCTGAAAGGTCAACCACTAATTTTGTTTTCAGAAACATTTTTTTGGACTCAATTACAAATTTTATAAGTTTTAGGACTAAGTTGATAAAAAACTAAAATTTTTACGCCTGTATGTGTCATTTTAGCCGGTTGGTGGTAACTCTTTTTTCTCTAACTAAACGTTTTTTTCCCTCTAACAAACGCTATTGTTGCCCTTAAACGCTTTTTATATTTTTGAAATGCATTTTATTTAATGTAATTATTAGTTTACCAAATTTAATTATTTTTTAGTTTCAACAGCCAATAAATTATTTAATAATATATATCAAAATGGTTGCAACTTATTTCCTATGTTTTAAAATTTATTTATCATTGTATTTTCTATTTTATCTACTAGTATTACATATCTAGTAATATGATTTTCAAAAGTAAAAAGTAAGTTATGAAAGAGTTTTACCGTTAACTGGTTTGTCTCGATTGTAACTGTAATGATAAATTTTATTTATAAATGGAATAAAGGTTATATAGATAAAATAATTTGTAATATTATTTTTAAAAAATTTATTAGTGATAAAAAATTTAGGTAGAAATAAGAAAATTGTATTTAATAGTTTGAGAGAAATAGAGGAAATGTCATGAGTTTGATTTAATGTGAGATAAAAGTAAAAAAAAAAAAAAGAAAATTTTAAAGAAGTTGAGAAAAGGAGCATCATGTATTAATAGAATAAGAAGAGGCTGGGTGGAATGAAAAAGGAATGAGGATTAATGTGAGAAATTTGAATTAATATGGAGAAGTGAATTAATGTAGAAGTAGTAGTTTATGTTTGTTAGAAAGAGAGAGTTAAAACAACTAATGAAGTTAGATAGGTGGAGGGGAGTAAGTGTGGAAATAGAAGTTCAGAAGTTTTAAATGTATCTTTTCCATATTTGTATCTCAACATATATAAGAATAAGATTAATGTAGACATGTGAGAAGAGAATGTAAGTGTCAATTATAGGTAAATCATACAAGGAGGATGTGTGAATTAGAAAGAGTTTGTAAATGATTAGTTCAGTAATGATAGTTAATTTATTTGTGAATGTTTAATTCTGAAGGTTTGCCAACTGCGTAATAGAAGAGCTAAAACTAAGAGCTTTCTAAGTAAAACACTTTTGTTTGGACTAAATTACTTTTTATTTTTGACCAAATCGATTTTATTTAGACTAAATCACTTTTGTTTTCACTAAGTCACTTTTTTGTGAATGAGATATTTTTATTACTAATAAAAATGCGATAATGAGTTAAAGTTATGTTACATATAAAGGCAATGTAACGCTGTATAGGCGATAATCGACAAAAAAATGCGATAACGAAAGTAAAAGGTCAATCAAGTAATAATCAATTATTTTCGCGTAAAAGTAATCACTTTTTCTGGCTCATTATCATTTTTTTTCTTTTTGAAAAATTGTTGTTTGCCTTTAATTTTTTGTTTCCTTTATTGGTTTGTAAATGCTTTTTATGCTATCTTGTCACCTTTTTTATATTTTTTTACACTTTTTAAAATAATATTTCTCTTTTTCTACATATTTATCATTTTTTATTTTATCACTTTTTTTACATATTTATCACCTTTTTAAAATTCTTCAAGCCTTTTTAAAATATTTAACATGTTTTATAATTTTAAATGGCCTTTTCATAAGTATTATCGCTTTTTTACAAATTATATAGCTTTTTTTTGTTTTTAATCACTTTTTTAAATTATTTATGCTTTTTTATATTTAATTGCTTTTTAAAAATAGTTATCATTTTTTAATTATTTTATCACCTTTTAAAAATATTTATTGCTTTTTTAATTATTTATCATTTTTTTATATTTAATCACTTTTTTAGAATATTTAAGGTGTTTTAATTTTTTATCATTTTTTTTATATTTAATCACTTTTTTAATTTTAAAAAGCCTTCTACTAAGTATTATCATAATTTTTACAAATTATATCGCTTTTTTGGTTTTATCACTTTTCTTAAAATATTTCTCACTTTTTTATATTAAATCACTTTTTAAAAATATTTATTGCTTTTTTGAATTATTTATCACTTTTTTTATTTTTAATCACCTTTTAATAACTATTATCACTTTTTTGACAAATTATATAACTTTTTTTGGTTTTTAATCTCTTTTTTAAAATATTTATCGTTTCTTTAATATTGCTCAGCTTTTTAAATTTGTAATCGCATTTTATTGATGACTATCGCTTGTTTGAACTTATTATCACCTTTTTAAATTTCTTCAACCCTTTTCTACTTGTCTGTTGCTTTTTTAAATAATGTTAATGTTTTTTACAATTTTTAACATTTATCACTTTTCTAAAATATTGATCGCATTTTTAAAATATTTTTTGTTTCTCTCACATCATATATATAAAATCACCCCACAAATTTAGCAGTTAAAATCACCCCAAAAATTTAGCAATTAAATTTTAGAAAAGATGAAAAGAATTTTACAAAAGTGATTAAAAATTAAAAGGACTAATAATAATTTCAAAAAGGTGAAAACAAACTCATCAGAAACGAGAAAGAGTTTAGAAAGGCAATAAAAATTTTCAAAAATGTGATGAAGATTTTAAGAAAGCAAAAAAAAAAAAAAAGAATGAATACCCCTAAAACTCAACCAGTGACGCCTTTTTTTCGGAAATGGTATTTTGTCACTTACTTCGGAAATTCTATGTTGTCACTTTTCTGTTCTCAGAAGTCATCTTTCTCTATTTCGTAATGGTTTTCTTGGTTATATATCGAAATGCGACAAAATTTCACTGCTGGTTTTTCATTGGAAACATCTAAACCTCAACAATTTCCAAAAATATGTTTCTTACACATAAACGCACCAAAATCATGTAATCAACTCTTTTTCTTAGTGCATTTACTTTTCCTCGTCGCTTTCCCTTTCCCTTTCCCTTGTCCCTTCCCTCTGCACTTTTTACCTTTAACAACAAATGTTGTTACTGTACTAAGAACTTCACCTTTCACATTTTTTACTTAGGTACCACGTGTTTTTTGCTTCTCAGCAGGTCGAACAGCTGTATCACCTGATAAGAGAATATCTTTAAGATCAACTACCACTAGAGCACATTCAACTACTTGTGCTTCGTGCAACGATGCTGCTGCTTTTATCAGGAGCTGGACATTGCTATTATCTTCAGTGCACAAAATTTGAGCCAATAGCTCACATCGTTATTTATGGCTATCCCATTGTAACACCACAACAATGTTAGAAACTAATATTGAATAAATATAACTAAGTAGTGAATGGAGAGTGTAACATACAGTTTCACTGTTGAAAAATGTGGCTAGGTTCGGTTTCTCCATTAGCATACAAGAAAGAATTCCACAGTCATACCCATTTGGTTGCTCTGTAACTGGAACTCTTACATGATGAAAATCCAAAAAGCAATATCCCTTTGGTAAAATAATATACTCGAGCGCTCTAGCCTACAATTAAAAGAACTTCACTATAATCACCCTCTCATTACAACTTTCAAATTGCCATTGAGTCAAAACCAAACTTACAATGCGTGATATTCAATGTCTGTACTCATGCATAGGTTTGGTAGGTGACATGGAGTCCCACAACTAGTATGTATTTAGGGCCAATTTGTAATCCACATTCCCTAAAAAATAAACTACTAAATTAATGGTTAATTTTTCAGGGCCAAAATATTAATCGTTTTTATATAGTGCACTTTCTGGGAACTTATAGTTTAATTTGATGGGCCACTTTATACAATCGCTGCATTTGTAGTGAGCTTTTTGGGGGCCATAATATGAACCGCATTTTTTTATTGTATAAATTGTAGGGTTTTATGGTTCAATTTGGGGGGCCTGAGTCAAAACCGTTGGTATACAGTTAGAGGATAGTTTTTTAACCGCTGAACCCAGAATTGATACCGCTGATATGTATTTAAGAGCCACTTTGTGAACCACACTTCCCGAAAATAAACCACTAAATTAGTGGTTGACTTTTCGGGGCCAGAATGTTAATCGCTTTTCTGTGGTGCACTTTTTGGGCCATTGTGGTTTAATTTGAGGGACTACTTTATGCAACCACTGCATTTGGGGTGACCTTTTTGGGTGCCATAATATGAACCGTATTTTTTTGTGGTACAAATTGTGGGGCTTTGTGGTTCAATTTAAGAGGCCTAAGTCAAAACCGCTAGTATACAGTTAGGGGCCAGTTTTTTAACCGCTTTATCCAGAATTTATACCGCCGGTATGTATTTATGGGCCACTTGTGAACCACATTCCCCAGAAAATTAATCACTAAATTAGTGGTTGAGTTTTCAGGGCCAGAATATTAACCGCTTTTCTGTGGTGCATTTTCTAGGCCCTTGTGGTTTAATTTGAGAGGCCATTTTATGTAACCGCTACATTTGTAGTGAGCTTTTTGGGGGCCATAATACGAACCACATTTTTTTGTGGTACAAATTGTGGGGTTTTGTGGTTCAATTTGAGGAATCTAAGTCAAAACCGCTGGTACATAGTTAGAGGCCAGTTTTTTTACTGTTGAACCCAAAATTTATACCGCTGGTATGTATTTAGGGGCCACTTTGTGAACCACATTTGATACGATCAAAGAAGGCACAACCAAGGATGGCAAGGATCCATTGAAGATAACTAGTGGACCATTGACAAGAAAGAAGCTTAACAAGCTCACTAGTGCTCTTCAAGCTCAGATGTTGACAGATTGGCGATGTTCTGGTGGAAAAATCATATCCTGAGATAAAAAGGTCCGAATTGAGTGATTCTTGATTCATTGGAAATCTAACATCTAGATCTACATATCATATGAAGACTATGAAACCCAGTTTTCACGTTAAGGAGGTCCAATTCAGCTGCAAAGTTGCGATTNATGTCTTGTGGAGCTTGAATCACATCTTGGGCGCGTTTCATGGTCTTTATACCATCGGGGTTCGCATCAACATTCCTAGAAAATAAACCGCTGAATTAATGGTTGACTTTTCGGGGCCAAAATGTTAACCGCTTTTCTGTGGTACACTTTTTGGGCCATTGTGGTTTAATTTGATAGGTTACTTTATGCAACCGTTGCATTTGTGGTGAACTTTTTGGGGGCCATAATATGAACCGCATTTTTTGTGGTACAAATTATAGGGTTTTATGGTTCAATTTGAAGGGCCTAAGTCAAAACCGCTGGTACACAGTTAAGGGCCAGTTTTTAACCGCTTTACCCAAAATTTATACCACTAGTATATATTTAGGGGCCACTTTGTGAACCACATTCCTCAGAAAATAAACCGCTAACTTATTGCTTGACTTATTCATTCTTTTATATCCATTTTTTAATGTAAAATCATTTTAATTTTTTTTAAACTCTATTACCTACGAAACAAATATGAAAAATCTTAAAATTAATGAAATTTAGTTTTCAGACGTTTCAAATTTGGATGTCAGCAGTTGTTGTAAAACACTACAAATGAAGTCAGGGTAAAGTATTAGTTTTTAAACATAGGGGGTAAAGTGTATGTTACATTATAATATAGGGGGATGTTGGCATTAACCCTTAAAGTATATGAAAAGGCTATAAACGGCGACAATAGTTTAAAAAAAATGATAAAAATTTGAAAAAAGCGTCAAAAAATGATAAAAAATTTAAAAAATTTATAAATATTTTTGAAAAATGATAAAAATTTAGGAAAAGAAGAAAAATTTATGAAAAGGTGAATTTTTTTTAAAAAATGTGATAATATTATTTAAAACATTTTAAAAAGGGATAAATTTTAAAAAGCTATTACATTTAGTAGAATGCGATAAAAATTATGAAAAGGCGATAAAATTTTTAAAAAGGTGATAGTATTATTTAAAACACTATAAAATTTAAAAAATGGATAAAATTTAAAAAGCGACAAATTTTTAAAAAAGGGCATAATATTACTTTAAAGGCTATAACGGTTTAATAAAAGTGATAAAAAAAAAGTGATTTACAGTTAACAAAAAGGTGATAAACATAAAAAATTGATAAAAGTACTAAAAAAGGGATTAAAAAAATTGAAAAGCCGAGCATATCTAAAGTTTGATTACCTACGAAAAAAATATGAAAAATCTTAAAAATACTGTGAAATATGGTTATCAAATGATTTCCTGTATTAACTCCCTCTTACCAACAAACGCAACTACTACTCCTACATTAATTCACTTCTTCATATTAAATCAATTTCTCACATTATTTCTCATCACTTTTTTTCATACTGCTATTTCTTTCAAATTATTTAATACTAATTTTTTATTTTTATCTCACCTTAAATCAAATTCATCACATTAACGCTCTCTCTCAAAGTATTTACCACTATTTAATACCATTTTTATTACTTCTATATAAAATATTTACTAAATTTTTTAAATATAATATTATACGTTGTTTTATGTTTTTACACTTTATTTCTTTTATAAACTAAATTTATTTACGTTTACAACCGAAACAAGTAGATTACCAATAAAAATCTTTTAAATGCTACTATTTTATTTTTTTTATCATTTTCTTTAATAGCTGCTGCGGCAAATTGCTACGAATGTAGAATCTCCCTAGCTGCCTCATTTCTTATCTTCTCCTTAATACCTTCTCTCTCATTTGGTGCCACGTGCACTTGTTGATATCTGTACAAACCCACTGCTCAGCTGTGTATTTGAGAGAGCATAGACTGGTTCAACTTTTCGCTTTCCTTTTCACCAATAAAGTTTCTTTGGGCCTAAATGCAAAACAAGATCTATGTATATTTCTTTTTGGCTTCACGCCTTTTATTATTTCCTTTTATTTTATTTGATAAGATGTCTGTTGTTATTATAGTAATAATGTTCAAAGCTTCAAAACTGTGGATTTCTCCATAAAAGTGATACCCATTTTTTTTTCCTCAAATTCTTTAAGTTATTTATTTTTTAACAATTAATTTATAATTTTTTATTTTTAACATTTTAATATATAAATGAAATATCTTTATAAATGAATGATAAATTAAGACCTATCGTTTCTAAATATATTTTTTAATTTTTTTAATAAAAATAATATGAATAAATTTAAATCAAACTAATCTAAAAAGTCAAATGAAGCAAAGAAAGTAGAACAAATGGAGTATTAAGAAGATAAACATAAAACACTATGAACCAAGTAAAACCATGTCTATCTCCCTCTTAAGTTTAAATTATATAATAACTACTTTAATATAAGGGTGAAATCCAAATTTGCACAGAAAAATATCTTTTATAGGGATAAGTAAAAGAGATAGTGTATGTGTATGCTTTGCTGAATTTTAATCTTCAGTTACCATTATTTATTTTCCACAATTAGTTTTGATTGTAATTATTTGTTTTAATATATTATATAACAGAGTCTTTTATTTTTAACTTCTAAAAAATAGGATTATTTGGCAATGTACTTTTGCTTGCCTAGACTTTTGGGGTCAATTACACTTCCTCCTACGAACATAATTTTTTTAATTGAAACAGAGAAAAGAGGTTCTATAACAGCTGCTGAAAGGGGAAACTAATATCCTATTAATATATAAAGCATGATCATATCAAGGGTTGGAATAGTTTTTTCCTTAATCAAATCTGATGTGTCTTTAATGTAATGTTGCCACCTTTCATCTTTAACATTAGATTTTCAACTTTATCCCCACATTATTTGTACAATTACATTCCATCTCCCTTCATGCCAATTATGTCGCTAATGAAGCATTGATTTTCAATTTTGAAGTTAATTGGTTTCATTTTAATTATTTTCCATAATGCTCCACGTGATGCTTTAAATACAACCAAATTTGCCTATTTTCCTATTTTGTTTTGAACCAATTAATGTGCCTCACTAAAAATTTGTTTTCCTTTGTCTTTTCTAATTTCCTTCTCTCCCCATTAGATCTCTTTGCTCTACATCTTCTTCTTCTTCTTCTTCAATTTCCCTAAACTTTATTTTCTCTTCTCATCTCCGTAATCACTCTCCCCAACCTTTCATCTTTATTTCTTGACTACTATCCCCATTGCTGCAATCTTTGGTTTCATCTCTTTTCTTCCTCCTTCACTGCTCTTAGAGGCAACAGTCTTCCAGTCGTCGTGTTCCTCCACAATGAGGCTTCACGTTCCTCAATGACAACTTGATAACGTATATCACAAATTTATTCACCTAGTCTGAGACTTTCTACTTTCTGCCACCTCTTCCGCCTTTTGCCTACTGGTAATACCTTGGCACGTGTGTTTGAGATAATGTTTGTTTAGCATTTAGGCCAAGCCATGTTTTATTTTCCACGAAATTGTCATCTTGCAAGAGGTTAGGGTTCGTATTTTTATTTCCTTTAACCATGTCTACGATTTGTTTACTAATTGAGTTCAGTTGGACCTATTCTTCAATGTTCCTAGCTTTTTCTAAATGTTTGTATAGTCAATCTAATCTCTAGCTTTTTGGGCAAAATCCAAGCTTATGGCTTTTTTTTTTTTAATCAAAATTTTGGCAGCAAAAGGTGGCTTCTTAAAGTTTGAATATATCATGCTTGTTGGAGACATATGGTATCACAAATTTGATCTCACTTGGAGGGCCATCCGAGGCAGATATTCAACTCAATGTTGAATTGGAAAAGTTCCTAGTAGAGTAAGGCTGTACGAGACCAAGGAAGAGGCTGCAAAAAAAGAGGTTCTTGGTCAAATCAGTCAGATTATTAAAGAGTAGTCAAGCAATTAACTAGGCAGAAAGGCTATGCATATCAAACAATGGAAGATGTAAGTATAGTACTTTTTACTTTTGGTTCTTAATTCTTATCGCCTTACATAAGCCTTTTAGAGATTTTGTTTTTGGTAGATAGTCATTTCAAAGCCAATGTTTACAATGTTCTAATAACATTCCAAGGTTTCAGTCAAGCCATGTTCAAATGCATCTAGACAAGAATCAAGGTAGTGATCATGCTAATGCAAGGTAAGAATCAAACTTTAATTCTTTTTGGTAAATTAATAGAAATGGTTTGAGTTTAATTCACTTAAAAAAGACCAAATTTTAATTCATTGCATTTTGATTTGGAACAACTCAAGTATGATCCATGATTTTTATTTCAGATTCAACTATTATTTATTTTATTTGATTTCCTCTTATATTTTCCAGCCCCTCCTTAAATCCCTACTTTTGTCACGGATTTATAAAGACTGAATAATGCCTCATTGGATTTGAAACTAATGGTCTCTGATTTGATTTTGGTGGAGGCAAATTGTTGTTTAAGGTTTAAGTGAGAAATTGGCACCACGTAGACAACTTGGGTGGTGAGCTCTTTGGCATTGCTAAATCTATTTGAGAGATTTTCAATGGCTACCATTAGCTTTTATTTTTATAGCACTATTTTTTTTTAATTCTTAAGATACATGTTTATGATAATGAAACTTACATTATAAAGAAAAGCTAATGTTTTTAGTCTGTTATGAAATGCCTCAATTTGTTGATATGTTTTTACTATAAGATGTTTTGATTTCATTGATATGTTTATGATAAAGCATACCTTATGATGTTTGGCTTACTGTTATTAATGTGTCTAAAATCAACATCAACTCAACGATTCATACCGAAGGGAGAAAATTATAGTCTTTTTTCTTTTGTCTTTTGTTTAAGTGTTTTTCCCTCTTTATTTAGTTTTTTTTTGTTTTAAATATTAGAGTTGAAGTTTGCAATCTGGGGTTTGAAATTGCAGTTTAAGCCAGCATCAATATAGGCCAAATGGCTACTACTAGATTTAGTGGTTCATAAGGAATTTATACTTCTAAATATTCTAGTAGAAGAAAAGGACAAGAAGGACGATGTAGGGAAATGTGCTGCAATCAAGTATGGTATTGTAGCTATTTCTGGTTTTTTTCAGTTATAACCATATTCAAGTTGGTGACTTGATTGTGAAAGAAAATGTATGTTAAATGGTAATCAATTGTTCTTATTTGCTATTCTTTTTTTGGTTTTGTATAATAAAATGTGACAATGATTAGTAAATACTAATCCTGTTATTCTATTTCTTTTTGCTATTGTGGAAATTTGTGTTCAGGAATTTATTAAAGCAACTAGAGAACCTAGTATTACCTTTTTAGAGGTGAAATTTTATGGCATTTTGGGGCTTGGCTTTCAAGAGATTTCAGTTAAAAATATTGTCTTTACATTTTATCTGGTAACCATCTCATTTATTTAAGCTAAAAGGGCAATTTTAATCAAATAGAGATGAACTTACCCTTGCATGCATGAGTGGTGATTCTTTGTTCTTCCGTGGCTAGGTTCAGTTCAACAACACGCACTTTCCAATGCTTCTAGTTTAGTCTTAATTTACGTCCTCTATGAGCTTCTAAATCCTATTTTTGTTGAAACATGTATTGCTCAACTGTATTAGCTACTGTTTTTTTATACTATTAGAGACTTTGTTATTTCTTAGGTCATGTGCAGGTTTGTAGCTCTATCTTCATGGTTCAATGTCATCACAAGAAAAATCTCTGATCTTTTAATCTTTAAGCTCTGACTTGATTAAGTTGTTTAGTTGCATACGTGACTATTTTAATATTATTTTTCTAAAGGATTTGGTTACTTCACATTTTTTATTAAAATCATATAAAGTGGCAAATGCTTGGAAAAATCTTGATATGTTATTCAAAGTGTTGCTAAGTAGTGTTTTTTTTTTCTTTCCCAAGTATGGCTCTAAGCTTTTTTTTTTTTTACCATTTACTAATTATTATTATTCAGATTTGTTAGTATGTGTAAGTGACTCAGGTTTGCTTTATGCTTTTGGTTGCACTTATGAGGAATGAAGGTTAGATTAAGGGTAAACAAGTTGTCCTATTGGATGCGGGAAACTTCTACAAGATTAGAATTGGCACATTTTCCGCATTCACTAAAACAAAGAGCAAATCCAAAAATATAATGTTTCCTTTTACATTGATCATAATTTAAATAAGCCGATAATAAAATATGTCTAAATGTAAGTTCTGGTTTCTTAATATCTTATAAGTGTTTTTATTAGAAGCTGTTGGTGTTGGTAACTATGGACAAGGTAGCCATATATTCCTTACACATGCTGCCAATATTAAAAAGTTGCTGCTTATTTTTCTTACTTGCTTGAGTCTAACAAGTTCTTGAGCGCCAGACATTTTGATGGTGTAGAGTTGTTATTACTTGTATTATTGAAAGTTTGTATTTGATTAGAAATGTCTAGAATCTAAACTTTTTGAGTTGCATATATTGTGCTCAAAATTGTATATCTGTTGCATGAAAAGAATTGAATGCAATGCATGCATTAGCATATTTTGATGAATTGTATTTTCAGGTTTCAAGGTTATATCTTGATCTTAAACCAAAATCTAGTAATGATCTTTCACTTGATTCTACTTTATCTTTAGAAAGAAGTAGGTAGAAGGTTTTACAGACATTGCTTTGTTTTTTTATAGAAATATTAACAAGGAGCTTCATGTTTTGCACAAGGCTAATTTGATTCTGGCGGTAATTTTATCGGTTCTTCCATTTAATAGATTGCTAGAGGATGCAACATATGTCATACAGTTGCAGTAAATCTCTTTTATTAAAAAAGGTTGTGAACTCCTGATCAACAAAAAAAGAACCAAATATAGGTACTCCATTTTTATGTTTACATGTGCTTTCCATGGACATGTTGAAATATTCTACATATTATTTAGGAGATAATGTATATCACTGCTCTGAGCAGTGTTACTCTGATGTACTAACATTTGAAGAAAACAAAATTGAAGTAGCTTACGCAAATGGTTGATTACTTTTATGTCATCCTTTGTTGCTAACGATGTGGTGAAAATGTTTTCATCCACAAAAGCATGCCTTAAAAATTTCTTGTTGGGTGGGGGAAGATTTTTCGGGACTAAATTTGAAATATTTCTATTACTTGAAGGCAAATACTAGTGGTTTGTCTTCTACTGTCAACAATATAGTGGCAAATGAAAACACATCCTTTGGGCTGAAATTTAATGTTTCTGTTGAGAAAATAGTGTAACTATTCTTGTAAAGAAACAATTACTGTAATATTTCTCTTTTTAATCTTATTTAGTGTAATATTCATTAGCAGTTTATACTAGTTCCCCAAAGAAGAGTTTAAAATATATGTATTTGTTAGTTAATTGTGGATTGTGGTACTGCTCTAGCAGCTTGTATAAACAAGAAAAGCTAATAACGAAACAAATTCCATCAGCAATTATTATTTCCACACCAAACTACAGTGCAACATGTTTACCCATTTTTTTATATTGTTGTTATTTATTACTTCAAGTTTACATTTATTACTGCTTTCTCCGTACCACTGATATTGCTACATTTTTTCTTACGTCATTTCAAATATTTACAACATTTCTAGATTTAGTAACATACTTTATCATACTACTCTTCAAATTATTATTTTAATATTCATTTTTTTCCCCCAATTTTCTTGAGTTACATGCACAAAATTAAGGGTAAAAGTGAAAATAACACAACATTTTCTCACCTTTTAAATCTTTCCACCAATCCAAATGGAGCAATATTGGTGGGATGGAAAAAATATAATTCTTATTCCACATTGGACTACTCCTTCAAGTTTTTCAATGATTGTTTGTAAAGTCTACAACTATTATTATGCATTATCTACAATTTTTATTATTAATTTTTATTAAACTTGATTATTTTGCAATTTCCCACTAGCCCAATTATAATCAACAGGTATTTAATTATTATTCCACCATCTAGTTACCAATGAGCATTATGCAGCTAGTGGAAGCTTTTGATATTAAACATGAATATATTATTGTATTCATTTTGAATATGATTTCTTTCTAATATACCTGATAACATATGATTATTATTTATATAATCATATATTTTTATTTAAATTGTTGCATATACTATCAAGGCAAATATTACTACTACGTTATTTTATTTGTAAAGTGTTTGTGTTGGTGAATAACATTTTTACCTATTATTTTATTTAAATTTGTCATGGCATTATTTATTATTTATAATTTTTTTTTGTTATCATGGCAATATTGAGTATTTAATTTTTTTTTTTGTATCTATATACTTTATATTTTAAATTCAACTATTTTTTTTTCATAATTTGATCGCAAGGCGATACTGGGTATTAAAGCTAGTTATCTTAATAGTTCATGTATTGTGAAAAAAGTTATTAAATCATTTAAATTTTTTTGTAAGATATTTTAATTTAGAATTTGAAAATTGATATTAGCAGGTTTCAAAAATTACGGATAAAAGTTGTCCATGAAAAAAGCTATTAAATCATTTAAATTTATTGTAAGGCATTTTAATATAGTTGGTTTCCAAAGTTTACTTTAATCTTTGATATACACTGTTGACACCCAATTTCGTCCGATCGGCCCTTTTTGCTCGTTTAAATTTTTTTAACTAAACTAATTATTATTACTAATTAAAAAAATAGATTAAAATTAATTAAACAAAAAATTAATTAAAAATTTAATTTAATTAATTAATTATAAAAATTAATTAAAATAATAAAAATAATAAAAATAAATAAAAAAATTCATCCTCGTGGAGCACGAGGACACCCAATAATATACCTGCTCCCTCTTATCTTCTTAAAACTCTCCCAACTCCCCTCTCAGAAAAGAGGACACACGAACTCTCCCTCGCCTCTCCAGGCTCACTCTTTTGATCTCTCACGCTCTACCTCTCTCTAGACTACTCTCCC